>CM046378.1:11481641-11499641 GCA_025413485.1 Ficus microcarpa | reverse complement strand
TACGATTAAAATGACCACTTAATTAAAAGAATGACCATACTTTGTCAAAGTCAATATCTTGCGTTTCGAAAATGTATATATAATTAAAGCGAGCACTCACGTCCACCACTTTTGTCGGGCAAAAAAAAAGAAAGGAATGAAAAGAAAGCGCGCAATTGCTTTTCATTCATTTTTTTGTTTATTTGGCTAGTAACAGCACCAGAGTTGCTCTTTATTGGTTAGCAAGTCGATGAAATTCTATAAATGCTAACTAGAGCAACAAGAAGATACGAGATCTTGTGAGATTGTGAATTTATTCAACATTATGTTACTAGATTGTTTTAATGTTTATATATGGATTGAGTTTTCTCTTTCTTTGAGCTCGCTTTTGGGGTTGAATTTTATCCAAACTAATTTAATATGGCATTCGAACTACATTTTACAAGCTTAAATAAGAGAAATCCAAGTTTACTTTTTTTTGCGGATTTTGTAGTTCAGAATTAAGAAACTACCAGTCTGTCTGCACAAGTCAACAAGGATTAAGCCAAACAAAACAATTTGCACATAAGATAGAATATCATATTACTCCAAAGGACAAGCATTTATTGAGTCAATGATTTAGAGTCTATAACAATGAGAGTCTATGAGACTTTTTGGGGTGTTTCCAGGCATTTAGAATGATTTAGAGTATTCGTTAGAGTATTTCTCATGGAGCTTAAGAGTTAGAGAAAACAAAAGCATTGAAGTTTACCCGTATATGTTGGATGCAGAGACTTTAGGTGGTGCTACTTAAAATTTTTGTTCTTCTAGTTTTACCTCAAAAATTTTATAATTTTTACAATTTACCCCCACTAGAAACTAAAAATTTTCATCTATTCCTTACTTTGTCCCCTCTAAAAATTAAAATTTTTCATATAATCCTCACTAAAATTAATCCTATACAAAAAGTTTTGTAAATTAAGTTACTGCTTTGCCCCCACAAAACTTAAAAATTATCACATAACTGCACTAATATTTATTTTATCCTGAAAAAAAAAAATTTGTATACACCCCCACTGAAATATATTTCTGGTTCCGTCCTTGGTTGGATGTTGTCAATATGAAATAAGTTTAAAAAGGAGCTAAAGGTGGATTGCAACTGCTTGGTGTAAGTCAGTCTGACCAAAGGCAAGCATGGAGGATTGGGTAAATCAATTGGACCGAAAGCAAGCTGTGCAAGCCGAAGGCTTGTAGATAGAGCGAGAGAAGAAGAGGGAGAGAAGAAGAGAGAGTTCTGAAGAAATTACACACAAAATTTTCCGTTCTTTCTCATCTCCATTTCCCTTACCTAGCCACAATTGTCATCATCCTTAGTCTCTTTTATCAATTCTTTTTTTAGAGCACAAAGACGATTCTATTAGGTAAGATGTATAATATTTTTAAATATTGTTGTTTGACGATGGTTTATTTTATTTGTTTGTTATTGATGGTAAACAATTATGTTCAATGGCCTTGATGTCTCCGACGAAAGTTTTCTATATCATTGGTTAGAAGGTATTGATAATCATGTTTATGGTAAAGGTTGTACTCTTGGATTGAGATTGAGATCGAGATCTATTAATTTGGCTTCATTTTAATATCTATGGTTTTTGCGAGTTCGTATTGATAACGATTTTATTAATTGATGGAAGCGCATTTTAGGGTTTTTATCTTTTAATTCATGATTTTATTGGAGTATCAATTTAAGGATTTTATATGTCAAAAAAATGCCTTAGGGCCATATTTTGCATGTATGTGAGTATATACGTTGTGGCGATAATTTATATATTTTTAGTGCATTTTATTTGTGAAATTTTTGGATTTGACTACTACCGGAAATTCCATGTTTAATGACTAGTTTTTGAAACCTTTTTTAATGGTGCAAATGGACTCCACTTTTTATTGTTGGAAAAGCCCTGATGTCTACTTTTATTTGAAACAAGTTTCAGGTCGTTTGGAGACTTTTGTAAATTTTTATTATTTTTCAAAGTAGCAGAGATCTGACTGTTCGTTTCTGTAAACTTTTGGTGATCAGATTTCGAAAGTGTTTTAAAGGGTCCAATAATCTGTGTTTTTTACAAATTAAAGATTATTAGAAAGCTCTACATGTCTACTTTCTTTTAAAATTGGTTTGAGGCTATTTGGAGACATGTGATATTTTTAATGAATTTTTGAAGGGGAGAGGATCAGTTGTCTATTTTTTGCAAAGTTTTGTAATTTTATGCAATTGTTGGCTTTTTTGTATTTTGATATTATTAGATGATGAAATAGGCCTATTAAGCGCTGTTATAATATGATGGATGTGTCTGATGAATTATTAAGGACTTTTAATAATTTATTTATACTTATTATTAATGGCTTGAATGGTTCTGAAGGCGAACACTGGAGATCTTAATTGCACGTCACCGTCGGGAAAATTTAAAAAAGTTAAATAAGGCATTTATATAAATATACTCTAACTTGCAACATGAATTAAAGAATTAAGAAGTATTAATTTTAATGTTAATGTTGATGTTATGATTTTTTTTTAATACTTCTCTTATGATGACATTTTTTATTTTATTTTATTATTCTTTAAAGAATTAAGAAGTATAAATTTTGATATTGATGATGATGTTATGATGTTTTTTTTAATATTTCTCTTATGACGATGTTTTGATAAAATATGTCTGTGTGTGTGTTTATGCATTTTTATAATTTTATAATGCCGTTGTACATCATTGATAATGATATTGTCCGGTGAGCGGACTTTTATGTCACTGTTGATTTGGGATTAACTACCCCTCTCTTCTTGTAACTAGTGTGTTTTGACAGTATAACGTCGGGTCAGATATATGATGGTTTTGAAAGTTTAAAAGTTTTTCAAAGTTGTTTTTATTTATGAATATAATTTATGATGATGACAAAAAAAAAAAGCTATTTATATTTAAAAGATTTAAGTGTTTTACTAAGATGGGCAAAGAATATATATATGTATATATATATTTTTCTGGTTTTAGTTTAGGTTGCTAGGGTTTGTCTTATAAATTCTTCGTTTTTTCGGTTTTTTTTTTTTTATTTGGGTGTTTGTTTTGGGAGGATAATGGGATACTTGATATTTTACCTGCAATGATTGTCTTCTCTTATTATATAACCGTAAAAAATGACGTGTAGGTTTTGTACTTTTGTGTGTGTATATATATATATATATATATATATTTGAAGGAGAAGGGAGAAGATGCACCGAGACTCAAAAAAAAAAAAAAAAAAAAATCTTAGGAGGTGTTGGGTGTGTCAGTTTGAGTTGAAATATTTTAGTTGTAATAGTAAATTTTTTTGAATTTTCAGAAAAGACAAAAATTTTTTTGAGAAAAAGACAAAAACTTTTTAGGAAAAAGATAAAAAAAAAAGTTTAAAATGAGTTGGAGTTGGAATGATCTCCAAACTCCCCCTTAAAAAGGTAAAAGTAACACAGCTGTAAGTCATTATCTAAAAATTCCGTTACTTAACCTCCGTCTGTATCAATGTGTGATGTGTAAGGTTTTGATAACGTGTCAAAATTTAATAAGAGAGACAGTAAATGTGAACTCAATTTGAAGATGTAACTTTGGTTTGATATTACAACTCTAATTTTAATTTATCATTTTTATTTTTATTTTTTTTAAAAATTAATAAAAATTAAAATTAATTTTTAAAAGATTAATCAATTCTAATTTAAAATTTGAGTTGGAATTATAATACCAAACAAAAGGATAGTTTTTGAGATATTTGAATATAAGTTTTAAATCAAATGTGTGTTTATTAGTTGAAAAAACTATATGAATAAAAAAAAATATATAAAGATTTAAAATTGTTTAGAAAGAATATCAATATAAATCTTGATTTATTTTTTTTTAAATTTTACATATTATAAAATAATATCAATGTGTTTCGGGTTTTGGGATTGTCTATATGTGTACCTGTGTTCTTGACATTAAAAGAAAAATAAAAAAATTGTTCTGACACCGAGTTCACAATTACACCAGTGCCTTCACAATCGTCCTACAGTTGACCATTGATTGGGAACACATTCGTAGGATACAACCGCTCCATGTTGTAGAATTTTCCAAAGGGCTGTTTACACTGTCTACAAACCATGAGTATTTTATTTTATTTTTTGCTATCAAAACTGTGAGTATTTTTACCCCAAAAAAAAAAAAAAAACTATGAGTAATTTGACTTTTTAACTTAGTAATTTGATATTTTGATTCTCAATCTTTTAAAATGGAATACGATTTCTGTTCTTTTTCAATATATTTTTTTTTATAGGGAACATTTTATTCCTTAGCCTTACCATTAATAATGGATTTTTTTAACATCTAATAAAGGAATTCATGTGCCCATCACATGATTGCATTTTTTCCCCCCTCTAAAAGCATATAATTGAAGTACCCAATTTTATGTTCACTATCGTTAAAAACCCTTAAAATTAAAATTTTGATACTTACTATAATTATTTTTTGTTTGTTTGCGTTCTTTTATATTATGTGGAGACAGTTGTTGTAGATAAATTAGCAAATTTTTTTTTTCGTGAGGAATTTATGGTGGTTAGGGTCTATATCTTTTTCGTGAGGCATTAATGTTGTTGTGACAAATTAGTAAATTATTCAATTCAGCATCGTCAGTTTAATTGGTGGTTCTTGACTTTAGATTTTATTCTCTATTTATTTTATGGGGATATGAATTCTGCGTATTATTCTTTAGGAGTTTTTTTTGTCCTAGATTATGCATTCTTTTTCTCTCTATCAGATTTTTTTCTTTTGGGGGTCTTTTTTTAGTCTTTCTACTAAGTAGG
Source organism: Ficus microcarpa (assembly GCA_025413485.1). NCBI lineage: Eukaryota > Viridiplantae > Streptophyta > Magnoliopsida > Rosales > Moraceae > Ficus > Ficus microcarpa. Next base: position 11,494,831 of record CM046378.1, on the reverse strand, counting down.
GAGTTTATTAATGAAGGTGAGAATTCTGTAATGGATATGAAAAAAGAACTTATAGGTAAGAGATTTTGAACTGTGAGATTCTCAGGTTCTTTCAATTATATAGATCTTTTTATTTTCATGTGAATTTGACCAGAACTAATGAATAGAAATACGCACATGGGTGTATAGTATACACTACCTGATTTTAACCACATCCACACAAATGGTGGTTTATTTTACCAATTTGCTTGTCTTTCACCGAAAGTTAAGTTTTAAATCCTTTTTGAAAATGCAAGCAATGCGAGTGTTTGCAAGACTTTGGATCTTGAGACAGATGTGGCATTAGAAAAGGAGACTAACTGTCTCTCACAAACAGGAACCAAAAACTAAAAACTAAAAAAACTAAAAAAACTAAAAACTAAAAAAAAAAAAACAAAAACAAAAACAAAAAAGGAGGAGTGCAGAACTTGTCCATCTCAAATATTTTCTCAACAGGGCAATAAAAAATAATGCTCCCGGTAACAACTACAACTAAACCACCCTTCCTGTAGAACTAACACCGTCGAGATCCCTCTCTGATGACCATATCCGAAAGCTTTTGCCTACCACATTCTTCTGGCCATGTTTCCGCTTCCCCTCAATACTATTCTACCGTTGATAAAAAATAATAAATAAATAGTAATTCTAGCATGTTAGAACGTGAAAGACTAAAAATTGTCTCTCTCAGCACATTGTGGATGCTTCAGTTGTGAATATGAGGTTAAAAAAGGGGTTCCATTATCCAGATTATTATTTGGGAAGATTTATGGTATGTAAAAATTTATTGTTTACAGAGTTAAAACATTTCAATATTACGTAACGATTTGGGTGTTGTTATAGCAGGGGCATAGAAATGAAGTTAATTATAATTAATTATATTAACATCTTGTCTAACATTTTCTTATCCTCATGCATATTCATGTTTGGGCTATCTAAGTATAGTTTATTTTTCATTTTAACGGCCAACCTTAATGTGCTTATCAAGAAAGGTTTATTAAATACCTAAAGAGAACACAAACCGACACCATACTAAAACATACAGAGTAGCATACGACACAAAAGCAAAATGCAACTTACCAAAAAAAAATAATAATAAAATAAATTCAAAGACCTCAAAGTCTCTAACCACATTGACAGTGTGCAGGAGGACAACGCCAAGAAGGAAAAATAAGAGATGCTTGCAAAAGGGAAACATTAAAAATTCACACAAGTATTACTACCTCTAGTCGCAGTTTTCTGATAAAGTAAGCAGAAAAATGAGCTCGTCTTCTCAAGGATTTCCCTAGAAGAGCCATCAAAGAGAATGATTAAGCGGAATCCAAATGATCAGATAGTTTAATGTTAGACATATTCATTCGAAAAAACAGTAAGAGCATCAAATATACAAGCAATTGCTCCACAGAGTTTGACATAACAGCATTTTCCTAATTTTGATGGACAACGCGTAAAATATGTATATATACTTTTTACTATACCTATAAATCACTATATTTAGTTAAACTGATAAAACAGAACCAGCAATATTCATGTTCTTTCAAAGAAATTCTTTTCTCTAGCTATAAGTTCTTGATTTGAACATTAAATGATAAGACATTTACAGATTAGAGATAGGCATATCCAGTACAGTCGACCTCAAAATACATGCAACAAAAACACAATATTACTGGTGGGCTTGTAAATTATATTAATTCTTCAAGAGAAAGTCGTCTTACCTCCTTCTCTTTAGCAGAACGAGTTGGCTCCCTTCTTGTTAATTTCAAGACGTAGTTTAAAACTTGACTTGGGTTCAACCTTTAAAAGCTCAGATGCAGATCATTTGTCGCCAGTTACCTTGCAAGTATTGTTATTATTGTTAGTTTAATACAAGTTGCAAGCTGGAAAGATTCTCCATTTTTCCCTTAAAATAATATATATACATCTATATTATATAAACATGGCCTCGTTTGGAGTTCTTATTTTTAAGATTAGTTTTCGAAAACTATTTTTACAATTACAATCTGGATCCCTTTTTCTCTCTTTTATTTTCATGAAACCCAAACTTTAAAATATATAATTTTCTTAGTTTGAATCGAAATAAGATGATTTTTTTTTTTGTTGGTAAATACTCATAGCCACAAGTAAAAATAAATAAGATGTACATTGCTCACTAAAATTCGAATATATTTCAATTTTTTTTATTATTCAAATATCTTTTAATTCAACCGTTGAAAAACTGTATTTGATGATTTGATAACTTTATCTACACTTACATCAATTGGTCACTTTTTACTAGTCACATTTTTTGAATAATAATATGTAACCATATACTAATTACTAAATGACAAAAATTAAAAAAATTATCACATCATAAAAATTCATTTCATAACTTTAGGTTAAAATTATAATATGACTGTTACCGCACATTTCATTTATGACTCTTTGGACTTTGCGGAGTCGAATTACTAGGTACTGCTCTTAATATGATGTTTGTGGATTACTTTTTACTTTCATTAATTTTTAAAATATTGTGTTTCATAATTGTTCTTTCTTTGTCTTTGGTAGGTTTGTTTATGGGCCATGTCCACATAATGCTGAAACTCTTTCAAATGTTTTAATGGCTTGCTTATTGGACTGGAATATTGATCGCAAGATGTCGACTTTGACTGTGGACAATTGCAACACTAATGATGCAATGATTAGTATGATTTCTGACAGGGTGCCTTGCAACTCACTGATATTGGGAGGTGAGCTCTTTCTTATGCGATGTTGCGCACATATTCTTAATTTAATCGTGAAGGCTGGTTTGAATGCTATTGATGGTGGTGTTGAGGCACGTTGTGATAGTGTCCATTTTTGGACTGCAACGCCAAAGAGAACTGAAAATTTTGAAGATGCTGCACGTCAACTGAAGGTTTCATGTACTAAAATGTTAGCACTTGACTGCGTTACCAGGTGGAACAGCACTTATCTCATGCTTTCTACAGCATTCTTGTATAAATCTTTGCTCGCGTTAAACAACGTGAGTTTGCATATAAAATTCTTCCTTCTGACCGTGATTGGATGTTAGCCTAAGAGATGTGTGAGAAGTTTAAATTACTTTATTCTGTAACTGAAATGTTTTCTGGGACACAGTATCCTACAGCAGACCTTTATTTTCCAAAGGTCTGTGAGATCAAATTGTTACTTGATGATTGCCTACTATCACCCATTGAAGAGATAAGTACAATGGCAACCAAAATGGTAGACAAATTTCACAATTATTGTTTAGTGATTCATGGAATATTAGCCATAGCAACTGTTTTGGATCCTAGATTTGAATTGAAGCGGATTGACTATTACTTTCCTTAGATTTATGGAAGTGACAGTGCGAAGTACATTGGGAGGGCTAGAAAGATATGTTATGATTTAGTCAATGAGTACCGAGAGAAGTCTTGTGGAGAGTTGGAACCTACTTTCACTAAAGATACTCCACCCAATTCCAAGGTGGTAGACATGGCGATTGATGATCCTTTGGATGACTATGATCTATTTGTCAGTAGTACTTCCGGTGTTGATGTTGGTAAGTCAGAGTTCGACTATTATTTGGAGGAGCCTGTCTTGCCTAGAGCAGTTGGTTTTTGATAAAGTATCCAATTTTGCAACAAATTGCTAGAGATATATTGGCTGTTCCCATCTCAACTGTTGCTTCGGAGTCTGCTTTTAGCACTGGTGGTAGACATGTGTCTCCACTTCGCAATAGACTTCATCCAAAGTAAACAGTGGAAGCTTTAGTATGAGCCCAAGACTGGCTATGGTACTATGATGCTTAAGAGGGATCAATCAAAGAAGCCGACAAAGGCGCTTAGAATGGTAAAAAAAGTAGAATAATAAAATTAATGTTTCAATGTTTTAGTTTGTTTTATAAATTTCTAAAGTTTGGGTTTTATATTTCAGTTTCATTTTCAAATATGAATATGTTATTTAATTCTATGAAAACTTTAATAAAATTATTTTAATATTAATATTAATTTTTAATTTATATAATTTTTTATGAATAAATGGATAGGGTATGAGTATAGTATTTGTATCCTAGTGGGTATTATTCACTCCTACACCTACATTAAATTAAGTACGCATGGGGGGTAAAAAGGGAGGTAGGTATGGGGGTAAGGGAGGCATACCCGCACCCACCCTAGACAATACATTTTTAAAGATTTAATGGTTCGGTAATCGCTTGCACATAATTAAGGTAAAATTTTAAAATTAAAAAAAAATTGTCACTTAGTGCACACAATATTCAATTTTTCAAGCATTATCATTGGTGTTGAAGATAAGGTTTTTTTTTTTTTTTTTTTGGGTAAATAAAAAAAGAATATGGGGATGACTCTATCATTTTCAGGTTTTAAGCCTCATAGGCAGGAATCTCTTTCCTTAGGTCTTTCCGTAGGTATGGTAAGTTTTTATACTAGTTTCTTTCAGTCGGCCATACGGGACTTACCATACAATTATCAAACCATACCTCAACAGTCGAGGCTGGAGCAAAGCCTAAGGTGAGGTAATGGGAATCGAACCCCGAATATATGAAGGGGAGAAGTCTAGTAAAGAAACCCACCCTTACTAACCCATCCACCTATGTGGGTGTGTTAAAGATAACGTTTTGGTCTTATATACGTGACTACTTTTAAATGTTTAGTTATCATAAGAGATTACCTTTATTGAAATGTAAGTATATCTGTTGTTAATTTTATGATTAGGTACGAAACTTTAGATTAATTAACTAAAAAAGAAAAGACGTTGAAGGCCCAATCCATTAAATGCCAATAGTATAGGGACTAACATCGCCAAAATGAATGGCTATATAGGTGATGAAAAATAAATGGCCCTGGGTCGGTGAATGAGTTTAAGTTAAAAATTTTAAGTTTTAATAGTAATTTTTGTTGACTTTTCAGAAAAGACAAAAATTTTTTTCAGAAAAGACAAAAAACTTTTTTAAAAAAAGATAAAAATTGAAATAAAAATTTTTAGTTTGAGATTAAATGCCAAACATCCCCTTAAATAGTATTGCTTATCGATCAAATCACTACTTTCAAGCATGATGATGTCAGAAAATAATAATAATAATAATAATAATAAATAAAATCCCTCTACTTTATCGAAATGACAGTTCTCACCTTGATACAAGTAATTTCTCTTGTTTTCAATAATTTTTCAACCAGCCACTACACTTTGTTATCATTATCTTTACTACAATTAAAGGAAGGGAAGTGTCATTCGTGCACACTTTTAATGGCCTTGCGTGGCTCTTTTAGTGCTCATCTCGTCAATTTTTTCCCCCTAATCGGCCTGCGTAGAAAAGTGTGCTCTCCAATTCGTTCTCTTAAAAATGTAAAAACAAAATAAATTGCTAAAAAATATTTAAAATATTAGAAAAAAACACAGATTCCGGTGGTGTCACTTGTAAGGGACTTTTGGTTAGATGAGATTGAGAGAATTTAATGGCCCTATAATTTTAGGCTTCGTTTGGTTCTCCATTCTAAATTTAAAATTTTCATCTCAGTTTTTATTTTTTTCTGAAAAAGTTTTTTATTTTTTCTGAAAAAGTTTTTATCTTTTCTGAAAAGTCAACATAAATTTACTATTGACACTTAAAATTCAAACTCATTTACTAAACGGACCCTTAAAGTTATTTGTGAATTTATTCTTCCTCATTTATTCTAAATTTAAAATTTTTATCTCAGTTTTTATTTTTTTCTGAAAAAGTTTTTTATCTTTTCTGAAAAAGTTTTTGTCTTTTTTGAAAAGTCAACATAAATTTACTATTGACACTTAAAATTCAAACTCATTTACTAAACGAACCCTTAAAGTTATTTGTGAATTTATTCTTCCTCTTTTATAATCGTAGGTAATTTTGATGAACTACGTAAATTTTTGCATTCTCTTTCTTTTCCATTGGGGTTTTATTTATTTTTATTTTTTTATTTTTTTTATTTTTCGGATATGGGGTTTCATTTCTGGATGGAATTTTGATTACTCAACTTCAAAATCTCCAAATCTGTATCTCATTTTCTCTCTCTTCTATTTTCAAAGCACCCAAAACTTTAAAAAGTCCATAATTTTCTTATTTCAATTGAAATAAGATGATTCTTGTGACAAATTGCCCACAACGATAAGATGGGTGAAATAAGATTCATTTTGCATGTTTTTTTTTCAAATATATTTCAAATTTTTATATTATTTTATATATCACAAATCATTTCTAATTCATATTTCAATCAAACACATGTTTCCCAACCAACCTCCAAAATTCTATGTCCAAAAAACCCCAAACGGGTCTTTAATTCTCAGCATTTTTTGTTCCCTTCAATTAGGAAAGTGGATAGGCAATCTAGCACTTATTACTGTGTTGGCACCAACAAGAAAACCTACCCGCCCCGCAACATTTATTAAAAATAAAGAAAAAAGATTACAATATTATCACTCTCAAAAAAAAAAAAAAAGAAAGAAAAAGATTACAATATTATCACTCTCAAAACAAAAAAAGAAAGAAAAAGATTACATTATTATCACTCTAAAAAAAATTATAAAAAAAAAAAGAAAGAAAAAGATTACAGTATTATTCACTCATGAAGAAGAATAAAATTATGGCTAAAAACAGAGCTGGAAACCAGGGGGGGCAGGGGTGCGAGTGGGGCGGTCGTCCTCACTGAATTTTTTTGTTATTTTAAATTTACTCTAAAAATTTTATAATTTTTACAATTTGTCCCCACTAAAATAAAAAGTTTTCATATAATTCCTATTTTGCCCTCATTAAAAATTTATTATATAATTTCTACTAAAATTAGCTATATGTTTATAATTTTATCGCTTTACCTTCACTAAAACTAAAAATTCTCATTTAAACTCACAAAAATTAAAAATTCTTACATAGCCCCTATTAAAATTTATTTTATCTTAAAAAAAAATTGATGTATACCTTCACTAGAATATATTTCTAGCTCAGTCACTAGGGGTAGGGCTTCAAAGTGAATCCACTTAATTAGAAGCTTGTGCGTTGATAAAACCTCATTTAGTAAAACTCCCTTAATAAAGAAACAAAAATAGTAATAATAAAAGTGCATGATCGTGGCATTAAAGAAATGGATTTGACTATGTTATCTTATGCTATCATTTGTTCCTACTCACTTTATGTCCATTTAATTATATCATATCATGTCAATTAAATGTTATGGTAATTGAGATATTCATATCACATTAATTATTAAGGTAAACTATTTCAATTTTGCGAAATATTACCCTTTTTTTTTTTTTGGGAAAATGTGAAATAACACTTTTGGGTAGAATTAAAAGAAATAAGTTGAATCACTCTCTATCCCCTGTTGTTGGTGGAATTAACAGCTTCTATGTATGAAAATTCTTTCTCAGCATATAATTAATTAGCTGCTCCATTAGTTGTTGAATGAGATGAACTGGGGGTTAAATTATTTAGATTTTTAATTGGGATTTTCTTTAATGAATATATAAATAACTAATCTTCAGACAAAGTAAATTTTATAACATGGTGCACATTGTTATTCAAATCCTAGTTGTACTGATCCAAAACTTTATCTTCGGTCTGGTCTGTATACGATTGTAAGTGATAAGAAAAGTTTAATTTCATAGGTATTAGTAGTCCGAATTATGAATTTATTTGTAATCATTTAATGCACAGTTATTTAACAGATTTTATTAGATTAAAATCATATTTTAAATTCAGATACAATGAATGGAAATACTAGTTGTTTTCTCTCAATTTATATTTAGGGAGTCCAAGTAAAAAAGAAAAAAGAATCAGAACTGAGTTGTCCAACACATCAATATAAAAGAACACATGCATAAAAAACGATGACAACTTGACAATAAGAGCATTATTCAAAGTGACACCAAAGTGATAAAAATCTCTGTATTAAGAAATAGGTATTCGACAATGAGATGGAGGGATTATGGCCATCTCGTGGAAATCTTCGTCTTCAACTGCGTCTTCAGTTACTGGGACCCTGCGTTCAAATTTCCAGTTCAATTCCCCGGAGGGCAGAGACAGGTTTCAAGCTCTCAAGAATCATGTCCAACAAATGAATATGGTCAATATCTAACCTCTTGAGATGTGGCATTGCACCTTCCACCACTTTCCGGTCGTCAAATTGTTTTAAAATTAAAGTCAAGGAAACCCGCCAGCAGAGTTCACCAACTTGTATTAAGAAAATATAAGGTTCAAGTTTTGTAACTTTTTAACAACACTATTTCCTGCTGTCTTAGAGCGAAAAAAAAAAAAAAAATGGAAGAAGAAGAAGAAGAAGAAGGAGTAGATGCGTATTACAACTGAATAATAGAATGATACATGGACAATTTTTTAAAGATATAATTGAGCTACCCCTAGCGCTAACATGAAGTCATCGGTGCGATCAACATTGAATAGCCAAATATCAGAAGAATGAAAAAAAATTCTTATAGTAATGACTCAAAGGTCATGCAAAAATGTTGAGAAAAGAGATGGATGGAACGTGGCGCACCTTGTAGAAATCTTTTCCAATTCGGTGTTCATTTACTCTTAGCCTGTCCACGAATTCCCTGCTCATGCGTAAAACATTCAGTTCACGGAGGGTGGTCACATATTTCAGCCCGTCGGGAATCATCTTCAGTTCTGGAATATGTTCAATATCCAATCTCTTGAGTTTTGGCATTGCACCGTTCTCCACTTCCCACTCCTTTAAGCGAAACAATGCGTGCAGTGTAAGAGTCTCCAGCTTACGGAACCCATCAACTGAGAACACCAATTTATACCCACTCTCACCTTGTGAGGAGTACTCGCAGGCCAACCGGAGAATTCTCAAGTTTGGCAGCTTTTCCAGAACTGCTATTTTGTCCTGAGTTAATGGGCAATTCTCCAAATCCAATTTCGCAAGGCTTTTTGGCAGAAACAAAAGATTTTCGTGGGACAATACTCCAACCAAATGCAGCCTTGACAGAGCATGACATTGGGAAAGCAATTCCAGCTTCGGAAACTCACCTTTGCGCAACTCCATCATAAGGCGTTGAAGGTGGCCTAATTGAGAACAAGAGCCGAGCGAGTTAAGGACCATGGTAACTTCTTTATCACTTCTGAAATGTCTTATTCCTAAATCTTGAATATTACACAGTGGAGGGACAGCATTGTTTCGAATTAAATCCTCAGCATAGATGCAGTTCAACGTCTCGATTTTTGTGAGGTCATCATTTGCAAAAACAGGTCCAATGACCCAAAAGTGAAATGAATAGGAATAAGGTAATAACAAATGTATCAGCCTCGACATGGAGCGAGGTAACAAGACATGCCCATTTCCTCGAAGATCTAGCGTCTGTAAATTGCACAAGTTGCCTATGGACCGAGGCAATTTCAATCTGTACTTAACACCGCTTACTCTCAGATATCTCAAGTGAATTAAATTTCCAATCCTATATGGAAGTTTGTAAGTAACCTGTACCCGTAGAAAATCAAGCTCCAACACTCTTAACAGTAGAAAATTCTTCTTCCCAAGAGACAAAGCAGGAACAAAGCATAGAAGAGAGCGAAGATGAGGATGTACTTGTTCCACCATAGCTGTACGGTGATCAAGACCATGGTTAACGTGAATAGCCATTCTACGTGAAAACAATGTAGTAGTGAACTGATTAACATCATTTGTGTGCACAATGTCAAGGAAAATCTCTTCCTTCGCCTTGAATAAACAGAAATCCCACATCAGATCATGCAATTGGCATGTTTTGACACCTTTCCCCGTATGATCTCGTTTGCCCACCTGAACCATGCATCTGTCAATTAACTCTGCCAAATACTGTTCAGCAACCCCTTCCATTGTTGTCCTCCCAACATCTTCGTTCGCTATTGTCCGTATAAAACCTTCTGCAATCCATAGCCGAATCAACCTTCTTTTAGATATCTCACTATCTTCGGGGAAGCTGCCCAAATAAAGGAAGCACTGTTTCAAATAATAAGGTAAATCTTGGAAGCTCAAATCCAAGATATCTTCGACTCGGTATTGTTGCTCAGATCTGAGTCTACTGATGATACGTGGTTTCACATCTTTACTCACATTTTTCCATTCCTCAGCTGAATTGACTTTCGTTCTTAATAGCCCTCCAAGCACGATGATGGCAAGAAACCTCCACATGTTTCCACCATCTCCTTTCCCAGTTCCTCAAATTCCGATGGAGAAACACACTCGCCGAAAGAGTTTCTTGGAAATGCTTTGCGTTTAAGAAGCTCCCAACTCTCTGCAGCAGTCAAAAGTGGAAGTTTGATTGGGGAGCTATGGGGATCAGCAGATGAAGCTACTGTCTCGATTCGTGTGGTGAATACAACTTTGCTTCCTTGCTTTCCTTCCGGGAAAGCACTTTGAATGCTATGCCAAGCATCAATGCTCCAGATGTCATCAAGAACAAGGAGATACCTCTTCTCTTTCAACTCATTTTTTATTGAATTAACTAACTCATGATCTTCCAAGCCTTTTAAAAACTCTCTTTTTCTTTTTCGTTCCTCTAGAAACTCTTTCGTATATAGTTCTTTTCCAAGATGTCTTCTTTCAAGCTGATCAGATTGAAAACCAACCTGCATTAGGATTTCTGTTAAAACTTCCCTTGGCACCCACTGTTGAGATATGAAAACCCAAGCATAGCAATCAAAATGCTTCTTGACACCCGCATCATTGTACATTTTCTTCACGAGCGTGGTCTTTCCCAAACCACCCATTCCCACAATAGACACTATGCAACGCCGATCTTCCTCTGTCATCAGCTGAGCCTTCAGAGCTGCCATGGTGTCCTTTAACATGATCACATCATCTTCCTCATCATCTGGATATGACCTTCTCAAATTCCTCAAAGAGCTAGTTCCTTCTGCCCTAAATTCAATTTGGTAGGTTTGTCTAGCTTCACGAATGCGTCTAAGCTTATCCTTGATAGAGTTTATTCTTGTCCGCAGTTTACGGAGATGAAAGACTTTAATATACGAGAAATGGACATTGTATACATAGGTCTCAATGGCATCCTCAATTTCACAAGCGACATCTCTCACTTCTGCAACCCAGTTGCGGACGCGCCTGTCTTGTTCCTGCTTGTGCTCTGCATCTTCCAAGAAGCACTTGATCCGTGTCAACTCAATCCGCAAGCTCTCCACATCCTCCCTCACACTACTAAAAGAAACAGCTTCACGAATAAGAAGGTCACCGATTCTTTGGACTGCTTCAGAAAGAACTGCCACTGCCAATTTTGTTGCCACCAATACTTCTGCCATTTCCGGAAAAGGACTTCTTTTCCCCTGAAAAGAAGCACAATGCCGTTGCTCCCCTGAGATCCTAATTTCAATGCTAGAGTTTTTTTCCTTTTTTCTTTTTGCTTTTTTTTTTTTTAAGCAAGTTAAAAAAAAATTTTTGAAAAAAGAGGGAAAAAGTTATCAAGGAAAAGACGACAATATTGTGGACAATTTTAGCAACTAAACGACCAACAATATATATATATATATATATATTTTTTTTTTCCTCAGAACTCCGTTTGCCTTTGAGAATACACTTTCCAACAAAAATCTTTGCTTGAGCCTCTGTTTTATCACGGTAAAATTATTTAAACTTCGTATCCAAAAAGTTTTCCTTTACACATATAATCTCAAAAACCGAAAACCGAAAACTTCAATGTCCGAGCGAACTGGTCAATATATAAAAGTAAAGTTGTATGCAAACTCGGAAATGACAAACTCAAATATGTATAGAGATTTATTACCTTCAGTTTCTGAGTTCAGGAACTTGCTTGTTGATGTTGAGCTTTCCTCCGAATATTCTGAAGCTATAATCAAACAAACCGAGATAAAGAAATTATGAGCAATTTGTTTTTTTAATTTTTTAATTTTTAATTTTATTTTAGGATAACATAAAAATTTCTTCAGGAAGACAAAAGGGTAGCAACAGAGAGCTTTGAAGAAAAGGAAAGGAGTCAGAGACCAAACCTGTCAGCTCTGGTGCCTCGAAAAAGTACTCCAACCAGCTCTAGAATTTTGGCTCTGTCATAAAGATGTCAAACTCAGAGAGTTCCTTTTGATTCACAAAAAAAAAAAAAAAAAAAAAAAAAAAAACGCAGAAGAGGCTCTTCAAGGAGAGAAGAGAAGAGATATGTGACTATATGTTTGCCGGGTCAGTCGGAAATACAGAGAGGAAAAGAGGCTTTGACCATGTAAAGAAATTTTGTGCAATGGAATTGGGTCGAAAGAGAATTTTAAACGAGAAGGTTTGCCAATTAAACGCTACATTATAATACTATTATACTAAAAAAAAGTGCATTTTCACTGTTTCTTTTACAGTGTTCTGTCAAATTTGTCCTTCTACACAGTAAAATTATGATTTTGCACTTCTTTATTTTCTCCTCGCACAATAAACTGTCCATTTTACCCTTCATAACTCTGCTCTGCCCCTGTCCTACACAGTGAAATCACTGTTCATGAACAGTAAAATACTGTTCATTCACCTTTTTTTTTTTTTCACGTTTGCTGATTTTTCCCCTTTTTTTTCTTTTTTTTTTTTTAAACCATTTGCTGCTGTTGGTTTTTTTTTTTTTTTTTTTTTTTAACGTTGGCTGCTATTGTTTTGTTTTGTTTTTGTTTTTTTTTCCTTTTTTACTTTTATTGTTGTTATTGTATTTTTTTTTTTACTTTTACTATTTTTGTTGTATTTTTTTTTTAAATTTTGGTGTTTTGTTACGTTGTTTTTTTTTTTTTTTTTTTCTTTTGCTGTTTTGCTTTACTATTCAGTGAATAATTTTTTTTTAATAACTTTTGTTGTTTTATTATAGTTGTTTTTTTTTTTTAAAATTTATGCTGTTTTACTACCGTAAAAATATATAATATTTCACTGTTTAATAAAAAGTGATTTTTGTTTTTGTTTTTTTAATTTTTGTTGCTTTTACTATACGGTTCTTTTTTTTTTTCTATAGGAATGCACAATAGTTACTTTTTCTACATTAAACTGCTAATTTTATCCATATCCTATGTGCTGATTTTGACTTATCTACAGTGAAAGGACGGTTTTGTCATCACATATTTTACCTTTTTTTTTACGCTAAATTTTAGACATTAGATTCTGATCTATTCTTGTATCATGTTTTTGTTCACTTTGCCTTTTTTTGATTTTTAAACAATTTTTTACTTTCAATTTTTT
>CM046378.1:11455541-11481541 GCA_025413485.1 Ficus microcarpa | reverse complement strand
ATCTTTATTTCAGATTTTTTTTTGTGTGTCTTTTTTTGTTTCTTTTGTTCTATTTTTTAAAAACCCTTTTTTTTTAAAGAATTCTGCATGTAATTTTTTTTCTTTTTTGTTTGTTTTGTTTTATATTTTAAAAATCATTTTTTTAAGTTTTTGCATGTATATAACCTGATAAAAAAATTTTTTATTTTTTTTAAAACAGTAAAAAAAGAAGAAAATAAGTTATATATTTTATTTTATTATAATGTTTTTGTTAGGGTTAGTTTTTTCCGATTCTTTTGAGTTTAAAGATTTTTGTTCTTTTTTTTTTTGTTTTCTGCTTTATTTTTGTTTTAATTTTTTCCTTTAAATGAGTATAACTACAGAAGATTTTTTTCTTTTTTGCTTTTGTTTTCATTTTTATTATTGTTAGTACTATTGTCATTTTGATTTTACATTTTCATTGTTGGGAGAGATCTTGAAAATAATTATATTGATTATAATTATAATATTTATCTTAACATACTGCTTTTATCATATAACACTCAGTTTTTTAATTTATTTTTTCTTCATTTCCCGTGTAACGCACGGGTATTAGACTCGTATAATACTAAAGGGATGTCGTTGACATCCTTGACTGACCTTTTTTTTTTTTTTTCGGTTGCTGTTTTTTTTTTCTTTTTCCTTTTTTCTTTCTTTCTCTGCTGCTGCTGCTGTTTTTTTTTTTGGCTGTTGCTGTTTTTTTTTTTACACTTTTGTTGTCGCTACTTTTTTTTTTTTGCCTTTTTCTTTTCTCTTTTGTGACCGCTGCTGGTTTTTTGTTTTTTTGTTTTTTTTGCTGTTGTTGCCGCTGTTTTTTTTCCTTTTTTGCTGCTGTTTTTTTTTTTTTTAACTTTTGTTGCTGCTGCTTTTTTTTTTTTTTTTTTTCCTGTTGTTGTTGTTATTGTTTTTTACTAAAGGAATATAAGTGGGTGAATAGTTTTTTTTAATACTTTTGCTACTTTGTTGCGTTTTTTTTTTTTTTTTTTACTTTTGCTGTTTTGCTTTACTGTTCAGTGAATAGTATTTTTTTAAACTTTTATTGTTTTGCCACAATTGTTTTCTTTTTTTTTTTTTTTTAACTTTTGCTATTTTGCTACAGTAAAATGATACAATATTTCACTATTTAATAAATAGCGATTTTTTTAAAAGTTTTTTTTGCTTTTGCTGTACAGTTTTTTTCTACAGTAATACACAGTAGTACTGATTTTGCCCCTATCCTATGTGCTGATTTTGACTTATCTACAGTAAAAGGACAGTTTTGTCCTCACATATTTTACTGTTTTATCTACATTGTAGAGATTTTTTTGCCCCTCTGATTTAGTTGGTTTTCCTTCATCTATAGTGAGTTGACATTTTTACCCCTATTATACAGAAATTACCGGCTGTTCATACAGTATAATTACCGTTTTACGCCTCTTTTTTAGTTCATTTTCTTTTTCCTATAGTGTGTTGTCGGTTTTATCTCTATTTAGAATTTTTTTTTTCTTAAGATTTTTTTTACTTTTTTTTACGCTAAATTTTAGACATTAGATTCTGATATATTGTTATATTGTATTTTTGCTCACTTTGTCTTCTTTTTATTTTTAAACGATTTTTTACTTTAAATTTTTTATCTTTATTTCAATTTTTTGGTTTATTTTGTTCTATTTTTAAAAGACCCCATTTTTTTTAAAAGGATTTTGCATGTAATTTTTTTCCTTTTTTGTTTGTTTTATTTTATATTTTAGCAATTATTTTTTTTTAAAAAGTTTTTACATGTATATAACCTGATAAAAAAAAATTTTATTTGTTTTTCAAAATAGTAGAAAAAGGATAAAATGAGATATATATTTTATTTTGTCATAATGTTTTTGTTAGGGTTAATTTTTTCTGATTCTTTTGAGTTTAAAGATTTTTTTCTTTTTTTTTCTGCTTTATTTTTGTTTTAATTTTTTTTTCTTTAAATGAGTATAATTACAAAAAAAAATTTTCTTTTTTGTTTTTATTATTGTTAGTACTATTATCATTTTAATTTTGCATCTTTATTGTTGAGAGAAATTTTGAAAATAATTATACTTATTATAATTATAATATTTATCTTAACCAACTGTTTTTATCATATAACACTCAATTTTTTTATTTATTTATTTTTCCTTCTCCGTGCAATGCATTGCACGGGTATTAAACTCGTTTTGTCTATAGGACAAGTCAAAGTCAATTATTACAAGTCATCTAGCTTACGCTTTTTATTTTTTTTCTTAGTTTTTAATTTTTACTTTTTAATTTTTATTTCAAAATATATATAATTTTTTGTTTTGTTCTGTTTTGTTTTTTTTTTTTTTTTGGTTGAATCGAAAGTCACATGATTAAACCAGTATCCCTCTTGTGTGTGTGCTGTCTCCTTAAATATCGCCTGAAAGTTTTGTCGATCGCTCAACCCACAAGCTCTGTTGGTGAGATGCCATTTGAAAAATTATTCACTATGTCGTCGGATGCGTTATCAAGCTCTATTAGATCTCAATCAATTCTTCTTGTCTGGAAATTTTTCAGCTTCGTCGCCGGAGTCGCAGGACCTCTGATCTGATGACGCTCATGACGCCTGTGTGCATTTCAGTTCTTGAAAATTCTTGGAGCCAAACGAGAAATGGCGGTAGTCGTTGTTTTGTCACCGGAGTTGTAGGACCTCTTATCTTCCCCATAAGCATTAATTAGAGCTTTCGCATCTTCGTCCTTTGAGAAAAAGTTGGGCGGAAGAATGTATATATATATATATATATTTTCCGATTTTAGTTTAGGTTGCTGTGGTTTGTCTTATAAATTTTTCGTATTTTTCCGGTTTTTTTGTTTTTTTCCGGTTTTTTTGTTTTTTTTGGGTGTTTGTTTTGGGAGGATAATGGGATATTTGACATTTCACCTGCAATGATCGTCTTCGTCCCTTATTACTAACCGGAAAAAATGACGTGTAGGTTTCGAAGGAGAAGGAGAAGCGGCATCAAGGCTGGAAAAAAAAAAAGTCAGAAAAAGTTAAACGCAACACAGGTGTAAGCCATTATCTAAAATATCCGTTACTTAATTCCGTTTGTATCAATGTCTGATGTGTGAGGTTTTGATAACGTGTCAAAATTTATGTTTTATTTGGGATTTGAATTTAACTCTAATTCAATTGTATGCTTTCATTTCATTTTTTTCTCTCTTTTTTTTTGAAAAATAAACAAAATTTATAATTATTTTTTGAAAAATTAATTAACTCTAATTTAAAAATTTCATCTCTAATCGTAAGTTTAATAGGAGAGATAGTAAATTGGGAACAGTAAATCTGAACTTGTTTCGAATATGTAGAACCTGTTTGGGGCGCCAGTACGGACTGCTCTTTCGCAGTTCATTCCCAACTGACTGTCTTTGGTTCCTTGGTTTAGCTTGAACCTCCATTTGACCCGTTATACAGTAAACCCAAATGGGTTTACTGTTCACCCCAAAGGCTGCACTGTGTCGTCTCTTCCATTGCCTCTTCTGCTCGCGAATCTCTGTCTCCTTCTAGTCGCAAATCTCTGCCTCCTCCTGGTCGCGAATCTCGGCCTCCTCCATAGGGGTGCCCATGTGCTACTGTCAGTGGCCGATTTGCAGGTTCGTCCATCCCATCCCCCATCTGCCCCCTTGCAGTCGCTCGGGTATGTGAAATTCCTCTCTCTCTCTCCGATCTTCTTTTAGCATACGACCCTCGGCCACAAACAACGGCAACAGATGAGGCGTCGTTTGAGGAGGTCGAAGCGACGGCGAACCCCTTGCCCGATTACCCAATATTTCCAAGTTTGGAAACCACCTAATCGACCCGTGAATTTGTGCCCTAGTCCGATTTCTTCCACCGTATACTCGTCGTGCGGCTCCAATTCGGTAACCCTTGTATAATTCCTTCCTCTAATTTTTGTTCTTGGTTATGTTCATCGACTCAAACTGTGTTTTTTGCAAATACTATCGCCCACATTGTATATTTGAAACTATGATTTGGTATTAAGGAACCCATTGCATCAACTCGATCCCAGACCGAAAATGCTTTTTTGATGTTCATTTTGATATGTGATGATTAATTCGGGTTGCCTAATTGATGTTTATTCTAGAATAGAAAACGGGGTTCTTTGGTACCAGTTCTGTACAATTTAGGAGAATGCTAGTTTGCTTGGTTTGAGTTGGTTTGTGCTATGGGAGTTGTTCACATTAAGGGTGTTTATTCATGCTAGGTTTTGGTTTCAATGCTTGTTCACAATTGGTTTGTGCTCCAATTCTTTTAATTTTTTTTTTAGAACTCGGTTTAGACATACTTTGGACTGTGTTCCTTCAACTGATGTTGTACTGCTCCACAAACTTTTCTCATGGCTTTCATTGAGTGCACACCCTATGAAACCGTTTCATTGTGTTCATCAATCTTCTTCTGTTTCTCTTTTTTTTTTCCCCAAAAATCCTGAAACTGTGCAGGGATTATGAATTTTGCATACATACCTTTAAAAGTTTTATAACTTTTTCGAAAAGTTTCTCAACTTGAACTATATCGGTGCAAATAAACTACAAAATACCACACATGCTCAGTTGTATTCTAATGCTTGTTCATAGTTTTGAATGCATATTTGTCCACTTATCTTGTTTTTAAAGCTTCTCCCAGCTTTGTTATGCATATTTAGGTCCAACTACATGATTTCCATTATCTTTGACAGGTTCTTGGCTGTTTTTTGCAATTCGAGGTCCGTTTTAACTAGTTTCGGGTCCAAACTAGTCAAATTTGCATATTTGTCCACTGTAGCTGTTTTTGAAGCTTTTCCCAGCTTTGTTATGCATATTTAGGTCTAGCTACATGATTTCCATTATCTTTGATAGGTTATTTGCTGTTTTTTGCAATTCGAGGTCCGTTTTGACTAGTTTCGGGTCCAAACTAGTCAAAGTTGCATATTTGTCCACTTTAGCTGTTTTTAAAGCTTCTCCCAGCTTTGTTATGCATATTTAGGTCTAGCCACATGATTTTCATTATCTTTGATAGGTTCTTGGCTGTTTTTTGCACTTCGAGGTCCGTTTTGACTAATTTCGAGTCCAATATAGTCAAATGTGACCCAAATGTGCACTTTAGCTAATTTTAATGCTTCGTCCACCTTTGTTATGCATATTTACGTCCAGCTATCTGATTTCCATACTGAACTAACATGGGCTAGGCTGTTTTGTGCAATTCGAGGTCCATGTTCCATTTTTTGTCCCAAGTTGGCTATGATGTAAACCGCATACCTTTTTTCCTTGTAATATAATATGTCTGGTGAGTTGGTAACTCGATATTTGATGTCAGTTACTGGTATATAATCACATGGTCTGTATCCCATGGTTTATATGCCTTGGAAGTTATATATTTATCGGGGCTATACTGACACGCCACATATCAAATATGTCAACCGCTTTATACTGAGCCAACTCATATTCCTTAGCAATTTTCTGTTTTTGTTGAATTCTTTCTATATGTTTTTGTTATCGCGATATTAAGGAAATGCCTCGAAAAGGATCGAGTGAGAGCTACGTATGGACTGCGGAGAAGGAAAAAAATTTCTAGAATGCCTTGATGACTACCTTACCACCACTGGCAGTAAACAACCCACCAGAGCAATCCTCGATCTATGGGCAACTCAGTTTAACGCTGAGTTTGGAGGAGTCCCTGCCTTTGGTACAACTTTATCTCAAAAGAAAGAACGGATGAAGAAAATTTATAGGGATTGGAAGGTGTTGCAAGCGTGGACAGGCATGGGTTACGATCCAACAACGGATCGGGTCATCTGCTCTGACGATGTGTGGCAGAGCTTTATTCATGTAAGCGTCATGTCTACTATATGTCTTTATGTTATTATATCTGATCACCTGATTTTCATCTTGACTAATTGTGTCGTCTGAGCTAATATCTTCTGATTTTTCATATACAGCTTCATCCAGAGTGCAAACATCTCAGATATGAGGGACTTTGTCACAAAGAGCTTTACTACAATGTTTTCGACAAAAAGCATGCTGCAGGTGCCTCGGGGTATAGGTCCGTTACGATGCCAAATGAAACAGGGTCGTTTTTCGATTTCGACGTATCTATGGATAACTCAGCATATCACCCAGAGTTACAAGAGGATTTCTATCCGACCCCAAGTACGCGCCGAATGAACAACCTAAGGGTGGGTGACGATGCAAATCCATCCCGGTCTGGGAGAAGTTCTGGAAAGCGGAAGCTAAAAGACAAGGCGGATGAGATGACATGCCTGGCGATGCAGGAAATTGTCACCCATTTCCGTGGCGGAGCCCAATCGGGATCAAGTCACGAGCAGTCAGGCAAAATTGATCACATGCTGGCGTGTATGAACATTATGACCGAGATGGGTATTCCACCTAAGGATCGGGCCATAATGTGGCACTATCTCGATTCGCGTCCTCGTCGCCAAATGACTTTCCAGCAGCTGCCCGAGGTCGATAGGCGGGAAATAATTGCCAGTGTTGTTCAGCCCCAGCAACCACCGGCCGATTGATTTGTTTGTTTTATTTTAAAAATTTTTTTCCTTTATATATCTGAGACAGATATTTGTGGTTATGCAGACTAATGTGACCCGACTGATATTAAATGTATTGTGGTGAAAATTTTCTTTTTCCGTTGCAGCCATATTGTATGCGTTAGTGTAAGTGTAATTGTTGATGTCATTAACAAATTTGCTGACCACCTACGGATATATTGATACCCATTACTCAACTACAAACGAGTCATCCATGAAATTGTTTGAAGTTTTTTGCTGTATACCGATTGACTATCTATTTGGCTAATATTTACATCATAACAGGTACAATTTAAAATATATCGGAAACTGCAACCGGCGTATCAAAAATGAGCGAGGGTCGTTCCGGATCGAAGCAGGAAGAAGAGCTCGTGTACGCAGAAAAAGATCGTAGCGAACATAACAGATGGCTTGTGAAGGCAGTGGTAGCTGCGGCATCTAGAATACGTAACAGGCGGCGAATAGATCCACAACCCATGCATAATTCACGGCTAACTGGAAGCGAGCGGGTAGAGGAGATATTGAACGGGCATGAAGGAATAATTACCGGCTTGATAAGTATGAAAACATCTACATTCAGAGCTCTGAGTCATTTATTAGGTAGTCGGGGATTATTAGCGCCAACGTCAAACATGAATGTGTATGAGCAGTTGTTCATTTTCTTGACCATATGTTCATAAGGCTCAACGAACGAGCACGTATCATATCTGTTCCAGCATTCGAGAAAGACAACTTCCCGTTGGTTTTCCACAGTGTTGCAGGTAATTTGTTCGCTGAAGGACGAATTCATAACGCAAACCGACTACACAACTGTCCAACCATTGATTCTGGAGCACGCGGACAAATATAGGCCATGGTTTGATGTATGTGAGCTACATATGTGATATCCGAATTTTCTATGTCCACATTTTCTCTTAAGGAATTAAATTCACAATATGTTCATATTCGTGAAAAAGCTTATTTTCGAGCTTTTGATCGATTTTATGAATCCTGATGGGTCGAGAAGACTCAAATTTGATTTTTAAGTTTGATAACGGACCTTTCAAGTCGAAAGGATCGAAACGGTGCAAAATTTTACGAAAGTCAACTTTGACAGAAAAAGTCAAAGTTTGACCGACAAAAAGTCAACCCTTTGACTTTTCGAGATTTTTCGAGTTCAGCGCGGAACGAGTTCCGAAAATAAGTTTTGTGAACTAGATAGCAAGAATAAGCCATAAAACGTCCCTAGAAAATCAAGCACACCGAATTAAGAGTTAAGGGCAAAAAGGGGATTCGGAAAAAATTAAAGGAAATATTTTTCGGTCCAAAAATTTACTCGGATAAATTTTGTACTTGGAGATAATATAAAAATATTGTATTTTGGTGAATCACAATATTAAGATTTTCTGTGTAACGCAAAGTAAAGAAAAAATGGGTTCCTTGAAGACTAGCAAGCCAAACAAGCCCTTAGTTTCAAGAGATGACCTCATGTGTGTGATGTCATTCACCCTAACTAAGCCTTGGAAAGGAAATGTTCCTCACCTCCCCTCCACTTAGAGTGTCCGGCCACCACAAGGTAAAGAGAAAGAGAATTGGTTGGTTTGAGTAACCAAATGACCATTCAAGTCCAACTAAGCTAGGACAACAACACCATGCCTATGAGGTCATGATCCACTAGCCAAAGCAAGCTAGTGGCAGCCAATTCCAATCCCCTTGGTCGGCAGCTGCAACAAGTAAAGCAAGAAAAAGAAAAGAATGGGACAAGGATGTGACAAAAAGCCATAAATCAAGGAAGGAAACCACCCACTCTTGTCATTCAAGAAAACCCCCTTTTTCCTTTGTGCTTTTTGGTGCAAAAAGGTGAACAAGCCTTGCTTTCCTTCATTCATCTTCGGCAGCTAGGGAGAAGAGAGAGAGAGAGAGAGATTCAAAAAAAAAAAAACTCTTGGAGTTTCATCTCCTAGGTGCACGGCAACAAAGGGAAAGCTAGAGATAAAGTTTGATAATTTTTGTGAGCTTTTTCTAGTTGTGGCCGACCAAAGAGAAGGAGAAAAAGAGGTGAGTGATTCTTGATTTTTTTTCTTGGGGTTTTGCTCTTGAAGTTTGGATTTAGAAGGTGCAAAAAGAGCCAACAAATTTTCTTGGATCCACATTTTTTTTCCTAGGTTAGCCGTGAGCTTTGGTGAGCTAGGAGGAGGAAGAAATTCTTTTCCAACCAAACTAACCTTGATTCTAGGTAATTTCTCAACCCTAATCCTCTTTATTTTGAGCTTATTTTGAGGTTCAATTTGAGGATTCAATATGGTTGTAAGGACTTAAGTCCATTTATGATTTTGTGCTCTAGTTGGTGTGTATGCTTGATTTCTAGCTCTAGGGTTGGTTTGGCTTTAAATTCTTGCTTGGTTTGTGATAATTTTTGTATGAACTTCATGCTAGAAAACGTTATGTGTTTGAATCTTAGGCTCCCGAAGTGTTCGGTCGAGTTAGATGCGCGAAATAGGACGCAAACCGAAAACGAAATCGAAACTGTCTAGATTCGGGTTGAACCTGACCAGTTTTGGAAAAGTGAGATTTTAAGGCCTCTAGAGGCCGAATGGGTTAAAACTCGAAACACGAAAGTTCCTCGGAACAAGTTTTTCTAGAGGACTACGCGGACGGAATACCAAAATAAGGCTCCAAAGGCCTTCGTTTTCAATGAAACCCGTGGCTGACCCCTGGGCGCAGTCCCACCGGATTTTTCGGAGTCAACCGGTTTAAAAAAAAAAAACTGGTATCAATCTAGCCAGAATTTGATTTTTTACAAAACATGAAAGTTTTAGCATTTTTCGATAGCTACAACTTTCGTGAAGACAAGTTTTTCAAATTCCCGACGGATTTTTAAAATAGATGTGTTTAATGAGAGGTGCGCAAGGAATCCGAAAATTCCTTCACCAAAGTTTTACAAAGTGTTTTCAAAAAAATTGTAAAGGGGATGTTTGGTAACCGTTTCGTTTTAAACTAAACTGTACTTTTTTCATCATGATTTTTGTTTTTTTCCCAAAAAATTTTTGTCTTTTTCCCAAAAAGTTTTTTGTCTTTTCTGAAAATTCAAAAAAATTTACTATTACAACTAAAATATTTCAACTCAAACTAACCAACCAAACATCCCCAAAGTGTTCTAAACCGTTATTTTAACTGCGAAAACCGTTCCAAAGGCGGGTTTCAACCTTAAATGACATTTATAAGTAATTATTTCAAAATTCGGAATTTTATAAAGAGTTTTACGGATTTTTGAGAAAAATCTTGTAAAAGTGCGAAAATGAAGAAAATGTAATTTTAAGTTAAGAAAATTTAAGAAAATGTATTTTTCAAAATAAAAATGGTAATCAAGCCGATTACGGGCCGTAGCCGGGAATAGGACCCGAGTTATTGGGCTTAGGCCTAAAGAGCCCAAAATTGACAAGGGTTGACCAGTAGTTGACCAATTGTCAACTTTGGTTGACCCACAATAAGAAAGAGGTAACCTTAAGGGTTATCCAACGTAACCCTGAGTAATACCATAAGTTTAATAGGCCAAGCAAAATGGGTCAAGGCCATTGACCCAATATGCTATAATAGAATGGTAAACCCAAGGTAGTAAAGAAAAATCCAATAGAAGTTAAAGGAGAAAATTAAGAGGTTATCCAACGTAGCCTTTTAAGGGATTAATCAAGTCCAAAATTTATCCCCAACAATAAAAGGCCAATTAGGACAGGTCAGTAATCTGACGGGGACATACAACTAGGTTATAGTGGGTATGTTGGTTAGGGTACCAACGTTCTACAATCAGAAACAGAAACTCACGTGTGTCCTTTCTCAAGCAGGAGAGGACGTGTAGCTATACTTCGAGACAGGACAGCGACAGTAAAGGAATTAGCGCAAGAGGTAAGTACAACTCCGCCTACAGCATAGGCTCTAGTTGATGCTTACTAAAGTAAGATTAGATGCATGCTAAAGGTGTATGATATTGTATGCTATACATGATATGCTATGAGATGTTGTGCTATAAGTTAATTGCCATGTCAGTTGTGCTAGTATGCCATGTATAGAAAGCATGATCAAATATGAATTAATGTTCAGTATGAGTTAGGATTATGTGACATCACGATTGCATGTTCACTAAATTCCTACAAGATAAATAAACTCAAGATTGAGTTAAGAAAATATAAGAAAGCATAAGAAGGCAAGCGAGCTTGCCAGTGTAGTACCACCCGTCCGAGGTCGGGTAGAATTATGGTTTGAGTTGGACAGGGCTGGCCGCCCCAACCACTCCATAGTTGCGCGCCGGGTACGAACACCAAAGGTAAGGGCCCTAAAAGAAAGATAAGCGAAAAAAGTAAATACGAGCATAACTGGACCATGCATGTGTAGACATTGTTAGTTATGCTATTATGAACGATGTTATGTGATTATGAATGGTTATGTATGGATATGTATGTTAAGTTAGAAATATATTTCGATATGGTTATATGTAAGTCGCGGATGAGACAGTTGTACTTGCTGAGCGAAAGCTCACTGTTTTACGTCTATGCTGTAGGTAAGCAGCCTGTCGTCAATGCATGATGCAAGGTGGCGAGGCGTGGCGAGGCAAGCTGTGAAATCGTGGGACTTTATGCCGCTACGCGTTTTGACCTTTTTGAGTTTTTATAATTATGTAAGTAGATTTTATGCTGACACCTTTTCTAAGAACACGTTTGATTCGTGTATATAAAAAAAAAAAAAAAAATTTCCGCTGTGTTTTAAGCTAATTTATAAGTATGTAAGTAAGTAAGTCAGCAGTGTAACGGCCTGTGCAAGGCGAGTCGTTACAACATAACCAAAGCAATATACCGCACAAGATATTTTAAAGTGATAGAAAATTATGAAATAATTCGGGATGCTGTATGCAGGGTTGTATTGGCGCCATCGATGGCACATACGTTCCTTGCGTCCCCTGGATCGAAAATACTGACGCGTGGATAAATCAGAAAGGATATCACTCACAGAATGTTCTAGCAGCATGTTCGTTTGACATGAAATTCACATACATGTTGACCGGGTACGAGGGATCGTGTCATGATGCAAGAATGCTAGAAACGGCCATAGAGTTCTATGGTTTCCCAAAACCTCCACCAGGTAAGTAGAATTTGCATATTTGTGGGATTATTTACATATAATTAAGGTGTTAACAAATATTGAACGTTGACGGTTTTTTGCGATGTTGCATTTGCAGGTAAATTTTACTTAGTAGACTCGGGATTTGCTAATAAGGATTGTTTCCTAAGCCCATATAGACGAGAGACGTATCATTTACCGGAATATCGAAGACGTCACATCGGGCTAGGCAACAGGAGGGAAGTTTTCAACTACATGCACTCAGCGCTGTGCAATTGTATTGAGCGAACATTTGGGGTATGGAAAGCGCGGTTTAAAATACTTCAAAACATGAATAGCTATCCAATGGATAAACAAAAAATGATCCCCGTGGTGTGTGCGGTTCTACATAATTTCATAAGGATGGTCCAGGTTGGGGATCCCTTACTTGAAGAATATGACGTGGATTGTATGCCTCTAGGGGGAAATGTCGATGTTAACGCGGATTACGTGTTAGGCGAGGGGATCGATGGGGCTGGCCCAAGCACAGGAACGCAGCCTCATGACTCGAGTAGGGGTGCCATGAATTACATGAGAGATAGGATAGCTGATGAAATCTGGGAAAGATATCAAACATTTCCATGGTATAAAACAACGTGAAAGCATGCCTCAGTTATATCTACTTGCGCCAGATATCTGTAGAATTTAGCCATTTAATTGTATTTTGTATATTTTTTCACTGACATTTCGTGTTTGAATTTATGTTAATGTATTTTACAGTTTTTGTTAGAAATTTTACAAAAGCGATTGAAAAAATATCAAACGTTTGCCCGGTATTAGTAACTGAGTGCACTAGCATATTTCTATTCTTCTTTTAGTCATAAACTTTTGGTGGCGAAGTTTGAGTTGAGATTTTTAAGTTTCAATAGTAAATTTGTCTGAATTTTTAGAAAAGACAAAAAACTTTTTGGGAAAAAGACAAAAAAAAAAGTTTGAACTGAATGGTCTGAACCATTCAACCATACACACCCAATAGAATGTTAAATAAATTAAGGGTGTTTGGTGGAGTAGTTTGAGTTGAGATTTTTAAATTTCGATAGTCCATTTTTTTTAATTTTCAGAGAAGACAAAAAACATTTTGGGAAAAAGACAAAAACTTTTTAGGAAAAAGACAAAAAAAGTTTGAGTTGGTGTGTCAAAAAAATTTATTGAGCTCAGATTTGTATCATCCAAACAGGGCCCTTTTTTTTTTTTTTTTTTTTTAACCTTTCAACTCAAACTTTTTTACCAAACACTTAACTCAACTCAAACTTTTCAACTCAAACTTTTTTACTAAACACTCAACTCAACTTAAACTTTTCAACTCAAACTTTTTACCAAACACTCAACTTTTAAACTCAACTTATCTTAACTCAATCTAAATTTCAAAATCCCAACTTAACTCTTCCACCAAACTCCCCCGTAGTTTTTGAAATATTTGAATTTGAGTTTTGGATCAAATATGTGTTTATTAGTTGAAAAAATTATATAGAATAAAAAAATGTAAAAACTTAAAATTGTTT
This sequence comes from Ficus microcarpa, assembly GCA_025413485.1. NCBI lineage: Eukaryota > Viridiplantae > Streptophyta > Magnoliopsida > Rosales > Moraceae > Ficus > Ficus microcarpa. The sequence continues at coordinate 11,468,361 of CM046378.1, read as the reverse complement.
AAAAAAAACATCGATATAGATCTTATTTCGTTCTTCTCAAAATTTTATACAATTTAAAACAATGTCAATGTGTTTGGTGTATGTTTGGGATTGTCTACATGTATTACGGGAAAGAATAAAGAATCCCATGATTATGGGAATGAGATTTGCAGCTGATTCAATTGTATATTTGTTATTCATTTTGATTTATTGTAATTGATTGTATATACGTAGTTTCCTAGAATAGGCTAGTTGTTGTCCATTATATGTGTATGCTTTCTCATTTGTATTGACCAATCAATTCAATATACAGAAAAAGATTTCAATATTCAGTTTCCTTTTCATGGTATCAGAGCGCCGAACCTGGTGACTCTCGGATTCTTCGAACGCTTCTGCAACCTAATCCTTTGTTACAACCGCTATCATGACAGACAAAGGCAACCACGAAACAAGACCAACATCATCTAAGGCTACTGTAGAAGCCTCAGATGCTTTCTCCCTACACCACTCGGACCACCCGGGCATGATTCTCGTCTCCAAAGGGCTTGAAGGGGACAACTACAGCACGTGGAGTCGGGCTATGAAAATTAGCCTGAGTGCTAAAAATAAGATTGGATTTGTCACAGGTTCAATCAAGCCACCATCTTCGACAGGTAACGCTTTCTCCTCCTGGCAACGATGCAATGACATGGTGATCTCTTGGTTGTTGAATTCCATTCACCCGGACATAGCGAGCAGCGTGATTTACGCCGAAACTGCAGCAGAAATCTGGGCGGATCTACAAGAGCGTTTCTCGCAAGGAAACGATTCAAGAATTTTTCAAATTAAACGAGATATCGTGGAACATCTGCAGGGGCAGCAATCAGTCTCTGTTTACTACACAAAACTTAAAGCTTTTTGGGATGAACTTTCGTCCTATCATGAACCCTTATGCTGCTCATGTGGTGGATTGGAACAACTCAAGAAAAGAGATGAGAAAGAGAGAGTTATGCAATTCCTCATGGGATTGAATGACAGTTATGCCGCTGTTCGCTCTCAAATCTTATTAATGCAGCCCCTACCAGATACACGTCGAGTTTATTCTCTTGTTCTTCAACAAGAAAAGCAAGTTGAAGTTTCTCTCAATCGTGGAAACATGAATCATCATGCCATGTTTGCAGATCAAGACACAAAGAAGACCCAAGCAAATCAAGTTCAAAAGCAAAAGGCACCACTACACTGTTCCTATTGTGATCGTGACTATCATAGCATTGAGAAATGCTACTACCTACATGGCTTTCCAGTAGGTTATAAGCTTCATGGCAAGAATGTGAAGCCTCCCAATCAGCGCCAAACTAGTGCTAACAATGTAAAGATGGAACCAAACAAGCCAATGGAGACAAGACGACAATCATTTCCAACAAATGACGCATCGAGGCTCACAACCGACGAATACAACCAATTGATGGCAATGATTTGGAAAAACAATGATGGTAACACTCAACATTTTGCGAATACTACAGGTATTATCACACCATTGTCTCAAATTTCCCCGGTTGCATCACATTCGAATTTTTGTTGGATTATTGATAGTGGAGCCACGGATCATGTGACCTCCTCATTTGAATTGTTGAATTCAAAAGGATTGCCAAGCCCAACAACCATCAGTTTGCCAAATGGTGGTCAGACATATATTGAATCAATTGGTTCATTACATATTACACCTCAAATTAAACTCGATGAAGTCCTCAAAGTTCCACAATTTCGAGTTAATTTTATTATCAGTTAGTAAACTAACACGAGCGTTAAATTGCACAATAACCTTCTTTTCTGATTTTTGTGTTGTGCAGGACGCTGCTACGAGGAAGATGATTGGCCAGGGCAAGCAACATGATGGTCTCTACTACCTAACACAAGACCAAAATCCAACCTGTGCCAACGTCATCCGCAAACATTCCAACCTCTGGCACCAACGTCTTGGGCATCCATCATCCGGTCCTCTCCAATTTCTTACCAAAGTCAATCCTGCAATTTATTTTGATTCTAAGCATGTTTGTGAGATTTGTCCTCTTGCCAAACAAACACGTTTACCTTTTCCATCTAGTTCCATTTCTTCTCAATCACCTTTTGAATTGATACATTGTGATATTTGGGGACCACATCGAATAAAATCTCATTCTGGGGCTCATTATTTCTTGACAATTGTTGATGATTATACTCGATATACCTGGGTGCATCTCATGAGTTTTAAGTCTGAAACACAGGGAATACTACGGTCTTTTATTTCTTGGGTGGAAACACAATTTAATTATAGAATTAAAACTCTTCGAACCGATAATGGTACTGAAATTTTTTCTATGAAAGATCACTTAGATGCCAAAGGAATAAATTATCACACCTCTTGTACTTCTACTCCACAACAAAATGGAGTAGTTGAGAGAAAACATCGCCATCTTTTAAATGTGGGGAGGGCTCTTCGTTTTCAAGCGAACTTGCCATTGAAATTTTGGGGAGAGAGTGTTCAAACAGCTTGTTATTTAATAAATCGTTTACCCACACCTCTTTTTTCTCATAAATCCCCATATCAAATGCTTCATAACAAACCACCCACATACAACCATCTTCAGACTTTTGGATGTCTTTGCTATGCCACTAATCTTCAACCCACACATAAATTTGATAAAAGAGCCCGTCGTTGCATATTTGTTGGTTATCCTTTTGGCAAAAAGGGTTATCGAGTTTATGATTTAGAAACACACAAATTCTTTTCTTCTCGAGATGTTGTATTCCATGAGCACATTTTTCCATTCCATTCTAATCCGCAAGAAGTACAAAATGATGAGGTTGTACTTCCCTTGCCTCACATCTCAGAAGAACCAATCATCCCAGAGACAAGCACCCCACAAGCTGATGCCCATCCTTTATCCCCGCCAGTGCCTAATCTTGACACTACCATACTGCCATCAACCCCTGCCGCTCGTCGATCTAACCGTATCAAACAACCAAGTGTCAAGCTCCGAAATTATCACCTCTACCACACTGCCATGGTTGATCCTAGCCAATCATCTTCCTCGTCAGGCACGCGTCATCCCTTATCCCGGTATGTTTCTTACGCACAACTTTCACCAAAATATCGGAATTTTGCTTGTGCTATTACTACGCTTGTAGAACCTGTGACTTATGAACAGGCAGTGTTAGATTTGAAATGGCAAGAAGCTATGGATGCAGAATTAACAGCTCTTGAACAAAACAATACTTGGACACTAATGCCGCTTCCTTCTGGTCATCGTCCAATCGGCTGTAAATGGGTGTACAAGATTAAGCATAACTCGGATGGCACAATTGAGCGATACAAAGCCTGACTGGTAGCAAAAGGCTTCACTCAACGAGAAGGGATTGACTATAAAGAAACATTTGCACCTGTGGCCAAGTTAACCACAGTTCGTTGCTTACTTGCTGTGGCTGCTGTTCGTAATTGGTCACTTCACCAAATGGATGTCCATAATGCTTTCCTACATGGTGATTTACTTGAAGAGGTCTACATGTAGCTACCTCCTGGTTTTCGTCGACAGGGGGAGACACCTGTGGTATGCCGACTCAACAAGTCACTATATGGACTCAAACAAGCTTCTCGGAGCTGGTTTCATAAATTTCTGAAAGTATTCAGCAAGATGGTTTTCATCAATCGAGGGCCGACTATTCGCTTTTCACGAAAACCTCTGGTAATTCTTTCACAGCCGTGCTCATCTATGTAGACGACATGATCATAACAGGTAATGATGACAATGCAATTGATGCTCTTAAAAGATTTCTCCACACCAAATTCCGCATCAAAGACCTCGGGCAATTACGATATTTCCTTGGTGTTGAAGTTGCTCGATCTATTGATGGTATTTCGATATCTCAACGAAAGTACACTCTTGACATCCTAGATGAAGTAGGTTTGCTTGGGGCCAAACCATTGTCTACACCTATGGAAGAGAATGTCAAACTTTTGCCCACAGAAGGAGAACTATTAAAAAGTCCATCCACTTATAGAAGGTTAGTTGGACGGCTCATTTATCTCACCATTACAAGGCCAGAGATAAGCTATTCGGTTCACATTCTAAGTCAATTTATGCAAGAACCAAGAAAACCTCATTTAGATGCTGTTCATCACCTTTTGCGATATCTTAAAGGCGCACCTGGGCAAGGATTATTTTTCCCAGCCAAAGGAAATTTACTTTTAAGGGGATTTTGTGACGCAGATTGGGCTCGATGTTCGATCACAAGACGATCTGTGACTGGTTATTGTGTTTTCCTTGGAGGAGCTCTTATTTCATGGAGAACCAAGAAACAAACAATAGTTTCAAGATCCTCAGCGGAATCGGAGTATAGAGCCATGGCTTCCGTCACGTGTGAGCTTACGTGGCTAAAGTATTTGTTGGATGACTTACGGGTAGAGCACCAACAACCGGCAAAACTATTTTGTGATAGTGAAGCGGCACTCCACATTGCAGCTAATCCAGTTTATCACGAACGAACCAAGCATATAGAGATCGATTGTCATGTTGTTCGAGAACGAATTCAGTCAGGTGCTATAGTAACCGCTCACGTACCATCAACATGCCAACTTGCTGACTTGTTCACTAAGCCACTCTATTCATCAAGTTTTCATTCCCTACTCAGCAAGTTTGGCGTTCTTGACATTCACACTCCAACTTGAGGGGGAGTATTACGGGAAAGAATAAAGAATCCCATGATTATGGGAATGAGATTTGCAGCTGATTCAATTGCATATTTGTTATTCATTTTGATTTATTGTAATTGATTGTATATACGTAGTTTCCTAGAATAGGCTAGCTGTTGTCCATTATATGTGTATGCTTTCTCATTTGTATTGACCAATCAATTCAATATACAGAAAAAGATTTCAATATTCAGTTTCCTTTTCAACATGTGTACCCGTGTTCTCGACATTAAATAAAAAAAAAAAAAAATTTATTTGACACCAATTGCAAGTTCACAATTACACCGGTGCTTTCACAATCGTACCACAGTTGCGCATTAATTAGGAACACAATCGTGGAACACAACCGCTCCACGTTGTAGAATTTTTCAAAGGGCTGTTTACACTATCTACAAACTATGAGTATTTTATTTTATTTTGTTTTGTTTTATTTTTGCTATTAAAACTATGAGTATTTTTACCCAAAATAATAATAATAATAATAATAATAATAATAATAATATGAATAATTTTACTTTTTAACTTAGTAATTTGATATTATGATTCTCAATATTTTAAAAAGCAATACAATTTCTTTTCTTTTTCATTATTTTATTTTCTATGGAACATTTTATTTTAAACATTTTTTAACAAATTCCATTAATAATGGATTTTTTAACATGATTGCAAATTCCATTAATAAAGGAATTCATGTGCTCATCACATGATTCCATTTTTTCCCCCTAAAAACATATAATTGAAGTTCCAAATTTTGTGTTCATTATCGTTAAAAACCCTTAAAATTAAAAATTTGATACTTATTATATATATATATATATATATATTGCGTCCTTTCATCAATTGAGCCTTCAAAGCTGCCATTGTGGTTTTCTGCAACATTACAAAATCTTCTTCCTCACCATCTAGGCACGATTTTCTCAGATTCCTCAAGAAACTACTTTCTACCCTGTTAAATTTGATTTGATAATAATCCAAAATTTGTCTTTTTCTCTCAGCTTAACTATTGACACAATTTTTTAATTCAAACTTTAAAAGTCCATAACTTCACCTATATAAGTCCAAATAAGATCGTTTTTTTTAATTGCATAGAATTTAGAGACGAACTAAATAAGCTCCATAATTGATATATATTTTTTTCCGAACATATTTTAAGTTTTTATATTTTTTAATTCTAACAATTCAAATACCTTGATAAACGCATAATCAATTCAAACCCAAATTTTACCCTCCAGACCTTAGCACCAAACACATACTAAATGATGACTCTGAAAACACCTCATAAGACGTATGCATTCGAAGAAATCAGGTTTAGAACAAGTTCCTAATTCGAACCTCAGTTACATGCCTCTCTCTTACATGCACAAACAGAAAGAATTCAAAGTAACACAAAATGACTAAACTCTTTTAGGTTTAGCACACACGGTATATATTGCAATTGTTTTCCGACGGCTCTACTATTTTGAATATCAGATGAAGGGAATGCCGAACACCTTGTAGAAATCTTTCCCTTCTATTCCGTCTTCATTTGCTATAACCTTGTCTCAAAATCCCTCCACGTTGAAGCCATATTCAATTCGCCAAAATATTTTAGGCCCTTAGGAATGCCTTCAATGTTTGCAAACCAATTATATCCAATCTCTTGAGATTCGGCATTGCACCTTCCTCATTTCCCATTCCTCTAATTTGTTTAAGATTCTAATTGTGTACGAACAACATCCAATCTCTTCGAGAACCACATGAATAAGGCCAAGGCAACAACAAAATTTCCAAAAAAGACAACGTCCTTTGTAGGAACATGGTCCATTGTAATTTTGATTCATAACTAGCCCCACTTAGCCTCCAATATCTCAAGTGGATTAAATATAGTATTTCCTATCAAAGATTTATTTGTAAGGAATTTGTCCTAATTAAAAACAAGTTTCAATACTCTTTAACAAGATGTTATTTCTTACCCGAATATCCGTATCATATTAATACTCTCCGATTATCACAATTTTATCAAAATATCTGATATATAAGGATATTTCCATGGATATATATATCCGCTAATGTTTATTGATGTCTATAAATATAAAAATTACGGGAAAAGACTAATAAAGGAAATAAAGAGAAAATTTTTAGTAGCTTAAAAATTTCACATCCTTCTGTTTTAAGATATTGTATTGTCTAATAACAACAACAACAACAATAATAATAATAATACCTTAAATGCAATGTATTTTTTTTTAATCTTCTGTAAACGATGAAGTGGAAAAGAATCTAACACATAAATTCTTTGTTTTATTGACAATTATAGTATTATGACACTCTAAACTGGACTTAATTAAGTTGTTATTGTATTTTTCAATTATAAATCACTTTAACTTATATTATGCTTTAAATGTATTTATTATATATACATTATTTTATTATTAAAAAAAAGATCAATTTAGATATTATTTAATTCTTTTTCATTCCCTATAATTTTCATTGATTTTTTTTTTAAATTTTCTAATGCAAACATTTGTCCTTTTTTTCATTTTTATGAAATATACTTTCGTAAATTTAGACCCTCGATATTTTCATCAACATCAACATTTTTATCCTTGAATTAAAGAAATGCAATTACAAGGCAAAAAAAAAAAAAAAAAAGCAATATTGGAAGTTAAACAGATTTATTTGAAAAAAAAAAAAGGCAACTTTGAATTGCTTTTTTTTACAAAGGCAAAAGTAATTATTTAACTTTTGAATTTACTTTTTAACTGTATGATTTCTAAGTTTCTACGTTACAAATTTGTAATGTGTGCACACATAACTACTTTTGTTGCTCAAATTAAAAAACTAATCAAACGTTTAGAGTAATAGTTTGTAATACCTTGAATTTCGATGTTACTGTTTCCTTTTTAAAGGAATGATATGCATACCATGAAAGTATTTGTGAAAAAGCTCGGTTAAGAGTTTTTCATACTGTTTGTGAGTTCTTATGGTTCAATAAGACTCAAAATAGATTGCTAAAGCTAGCAAACGCCCTTTTAAGTCGAAAAGGACGAAAAAGTACGTAATTTTGAAAAAGTCAAAGTTTAATCAAAAAAGTCAAATTTGACCAAGAAAGTCAAAGTTTGACCAAGAGTGGTCAACTGGTTGACTTTTGCAGTATTATGTGATGCAGTATAGAAAAGATACTGTAAAACCCGACATTATGGGTAAGATAGCTTGAATAGGCATTAAAAACCACCTTAGAAAATCAAGCACACCTAATAAGGATCAAGGGCAAAAAGGACTTAAAAAATAAGAAAAAAAATTTATACTGTCCGTTTTTACACAGATAAATTTTGGACTATAATACAGTATAAAAATACTGTGTTCAAGTGAATACAGTATTAGAAATATCTGTGTATTTGAAAAATGGACTGTATACTGAGGAAAAGCCAAACAAGGCTTAATACGGATGACATCATCCTATCCTCAATTTATGACATCATAATTGATTATTTAAGCTTGGAAAGAAAGCAAGGAAGGCTCTAGAAAGTGTGACATGCCCGGCCACCTAAGGGGAAAAAATGCTAAAATTTTATCTTTTATGGCAAAAGTGCAAATTTTAGAAAATTGGTGATGTAAGCATAGTGATGTCATCTAGATGATGTCATCATGATGAGGTCATCTTAGCCTTGTTCTCCAAGGGAGTAACTGGCCACCTCACCCCTCTAAAGTGTAAATTTTAATTTTCATGGGGTTGTTTTAGAATTTTTGAAAAGTTCCCCCACACCTATAAATACCCATGAGAGGGACGAATTTTTGGGGCTAAAAAATTGAAAAAAACAGCCAAACTCTTGCCAAAATTTCTCTTTAAAATCCGAGCAAGAGAAATCAAGAAAGAACAAAGAAAAATTTGAAAATCCAAGAGAAAACCTTAGGGGTGGTGTCTGGATTTTCAACCAAGGAACCAAGAGAAAGTTTGAAAAAAAATTTGGAAACCCATTTCTAGTTTGTGGCCAAGTGTGGGGAGAGCAAGAAAGAGAAAAGGAAAACAAAAATTTTCAAGGGGGTTTTGTTTGAGAGAGTGTTCAGATTTCTTTAGGAAACTAAGAAAAAAGTTTGAGAATTTTTAGACCCATTTGGCCTAGTGGCCGATTGTGGGAGAAAGAGATAGGAAAGGAGAAAAAAAATTTGAAGTGGAAGCTTAGGGTGTGGCCGAATGTGCTAGGATCACCAAGTGACCAAAAGAAAATTTTTGGTGCCCAAATAAAGGGTGAAAACCGAGTGAAAGGAGGACCAAGGGAGGGAGAAATTCATATTCATAAACCCTAACCCACTTTTAGGTCTAGCCAAGGTAAAATCTCCCACCAACCCAACCTTTCCATTAAGGTTTCAATTGGAAATTTATTTGTATTTCAAGTCAAAGTTTGTAAGAGTATAGCTCAAGTTTTATTTCAATTGCCCTAGACTAGGTGTGGTGCTTGATTAGGGTTCTAGGGGTGGTTTGATTATGCTTTTATTTACTATATGTTTGTGCTTGCTTGCATGTTAGGGTTGCATGATTAGATGGATTGTATGTCCCCTGTTTTGTGCAAGCTGGTTATGGCAATTATGCTAGGTTGCTAGTACTAGTCATGAATGGTATGAGAATGAATGATTGGAATGAGATGCAAACCTAGAAGCGTGCAAACCCTAGGCTAGGGAAAATCTGTTTTGGTTTGCATGGATGCGTTAGAGTTACATGTTTGTTCATGTGAGACGTTAGAAAACGCTGCATGTATGCTATTTAGGCTCTCGCGTGTTCGGTTGAGTTAGATTTCGCGCAATAGGACGTAAAACGAATGTAAGAACAAAAACTGCCAGTTCGGATGCGAACTATCCAGTTTTCTGGAAAGTGGAATTTGAGGCCTTTAGAGGCCGAATTGGGAAAAATGTAAAACATAAAAGTTGTTCAGAAGAGTTTTTCCTAGGGGACAGCACAGATGAATTTTCAAAATGAGGCTCCAATGGCCTCAGTTTTAATGAAAACCCGAGCCTAGCCATGTCTAGGTTTTATGCATGGTCAGGTGGTTTCAACCCATATTATGAATATGATAGAGTCCGAATTAAATTTTTTGTAAAACATGAAAGTTTTAGGATTTTTTGAGAGTTAGAACTTTTGTGAAGACAACTTTTTCAAATTCTAAATGGATTTTTAAATTGACACGGTTTTATGAAGACTGTGCAGGGAACAGGAAATTCCTGCACAGGATTTTCTAAAAACTGTTTCAGAAAACTATATTTTTCCAATTCTTATTGTTTTGACTATGGAGACTATTCCAATAACAGTTTTCAGTCTCAAATGATTTTATAAAGCCTCATTTTAAGCATATGGATTTTTACTAATTAAGTAAAGAGTTTTGGGATTAATTTCCTCAAATTTTCCAAGTTAAGGAAAAATAGAATTTTCAAACTAAAATTTGGTAAGCAAAGCGATTACGCATGATAACCGGAAAGGATACCCGAGTTACTGGGTCAAGCCCAAGGTCCAAAGGTTGACCCAAAGAGAGTTGACCATAGTTGACCATAGTTGACCGTAGTTGATCATAGTTGACCGTAGTTGACCATAGTTTGGCCTTAAGGGTTGACTTTGGTTGACTTTGGTTGACTAACAATTTAACTTAGTTTGGCCTTAAGGGTTACCCAGTATAACCCTAAAGGATACCAATTGAGCTAAGATATAGGGTTAATGGAAATAACCCGATGGTTTGTGGATTAAAGAAGAAGCCCAAGGTTGGAAGATGATCTAACCCTAATGGTATGTTGTGGGCTTAGCACATAAGGTTACCTAATGTAACCTTTTAAGTAATAAATCCATAACAATAGGGATACTAAGTGTAACCAAGTAAGACGTTATGCACAAAGGGATATACAACCAGGATTATGTAAGCATGTTGGTTAGGTCACCAACATTTCACGAGTTTAACTAGACTATGTCTTTCATCAAGCAGGAAGAAAGCTGCAGCTGTACCCGGAGGAGGAGCAGCATTACTTGGGATATAACGAGAGAGGTAAGTACAACTCCGCCTACAGTATAGGCTTTATGTTGTTACTTGCCAAAGTATGTTAGATGTATGCTAGGGTTAAGTGTTATGTGTTGCATATGTTGTGTTGTTACATTGTTGTGTTATGTTGTTTTGTGTTCATGATATGAATCATGATATGTTTATGATATGGTTTATGTGAAGCCAAGTTATGATGAAAGCTATACTAAGGTACGTTCATGATGTATGATATGTCATGTTATGATGATTGAGATATGAAGCATGTAAGTATGTTATCATGAAGCATGTTCACCTAATCTTACAAGAATGATAAGATTAAGTATGACATGACAAGATGAAAAGTAAACAAGATGGCAAGCAAGCTTGCCTGTGTCGTACCGACCCGTACCAAGGTCGGGTTGGACTTTGGTTTGAGTTGGAAATGGACTGACCACCCCAACCACTCCATAGTTACGCGCCTGGTACGTACACTCAAGTAAGGGGCCCATAAGTAAGATAAGCTAAGGAAGTAAGATAGAGTGAACAAGGAAAGCATAATACGAGCATAACCGGACCATGCATATATTATGCTTTATATGTTAAGTGTGACATGATATGTTACAATATGCCATGTATGCTATGATGAGTATGCCATGTTATGTATGAGGTATATGCCATGATATGTATGTCATGTTAGGTATGAAGTGTATGCCATGATAAGTATGATAAGTATGCTATGTTACGTTATGCAGAAGGGTATGCCATGTTATGTTTGAACGGTATACCATGTTATGTATGAAGCGTATATTAAGTTACGAGTTGAAAGTTAAGGTATGCTATGTACATGACGTAAGGTCAGGTTTTATATTTGTTACGGTATAGATAGTTGTACTTGCTGAGCGAAAGCTCATTGTCTTACGTTTATTCTGTAGGTAAGTAACCTGCAAGCAGTTGCTGATACAAGATGGAGGAGCGTGGCAGGGCGAACTGTGAAATGCGGGAAAATATGCCACAATGCGTTTTGACATTTTCTAAGTATACGTTTTGCTATCCGAATGTTGTTCCTTCATTTCAAGTACAGTTATGTGCTCGTTGGCACTATATAAAAAAAAATTTTCCGCTGTTTTTCATGTAAGTAAGTTAATAAAAAGAGCCCATATATATGTATGTACGTAAGGTAACAGCATGTGCTAGGCGGGTCACATAGTTCCTATCGTAGTAGGAAAAATAATGATTTCTAGCATTCAAATTCCAAATAAAATAAAATAAAATCGAAACCATACAAATTTTTGAGCCTTTTTTTCCTTTGCAAGAAACATTTTTAGGTTCTACAGTTTTATATTAAATATTTAGGAGTTAGCACTTTACTCACCATATATTTTAAAATTAAACTTAAATAGATAAGTAAATAGATATGAATGGTGGTTGCATGTGGAGTGGAAAAATAAATTCATACTTCACAATCCTCACTCAAAGTTTTAAAAAAGAAGAAATAAAGTAGCACAAAAATCAAAGAAGGTTAAAAATAGACAATTAATATGTGATTCAACTTTATATTTGGATAATTATATGATGGACTACCCTTATTTACTTTTATATTTGTTTATTTTTATTTATACATATATTTTTTGCTAAAAAGTTTAAAATAGATCCATTCTCTATCCATGCCTTTAAAAAAAAAATCTATTTTAAACTTTTAAGAAAAAAAGAAGAGCTAAGCTAGGTGTCAGGCACGATGAACTGTTACAAAAATCTACCTCAAATTCCTGCCGTCCTTTTTTATTTTATTTTATTATGATTTTTCTAATCTTATGCTTTTGGGTGGCTCGTAGCACTTTTAATAAAAAGGACGTATTGAGTAATCACAATAATGCAGTTATAAAAGGTGAAAAAAACAGCATCTTTAGAGATTAAATCATATTAAAATAAATAAAATAAAACATAAAGAATAAATAAATAAAACATCCCACCTGTGATAAATATAATAACAACTCCAACTTAGAAGAATCAATCACAGAGTTAGAAAATACTACCACAATTAAAATGATTCAATTTAAATTACGTTAAGGTGTAAAAGGAAATCATGCATATATTAATCACCCAAGTCTATTAATAACATAAATCAATATAGATAGATACACATGACAACAGAGTA
>CM046378.1:11431341-11450345 GCA_025413485.1 Ficus microcarpa | reverse complement strand
AAAATTGAGGGCATTTCATGGGTAGGAAAATTGTTTGACGGTGAGCAACAGGCTGAGTAAGAAATGTTTTATGGCATGGACTATTTACATAGAAGGCCGAACATCGCTTTATGTTTTTATGAAATTAATGTCTAAAATAAAACTTATTTATAGAATCAAACAAAAAAAAATGGTCTTGTGTGCACACAAAAATATTTTTAAATCTAATTTAACAATAAACAAAAAAACAGAAAAAAAATATATATATAAAAAAAGATAGCAGAAGAGACACATTAATGTTATGTTTGGTAAGATGGAAAAGAGAAAGGAAGGAAGTAGGAGGAGGGAAAATTTGATGAAAATTAGTGGATTAGGTTGTTTGGTAAGAAGAAAAAGAACATTGGGTTGGAAAAAGGTTATAGTGGAACCTACTCATTTTAATCATACAAAAAGTAGGAGGAAAACCAAAATCCACCCTATCATAATTGATATTATTTTTTTAGCCCTATTTTCAAAGTGAAACAACATAAGTATATGGATCAAATAGTAATTGTATAAATATTTCATTTTCTTTTCTCCCTATCTACCAAAACACATAAAGGAAAACTAATTTCTTTTCTATCACTGCAATTTTCCATATTTTAAAAATTTTATCTTCTTCTTATTTTCTTTCCTTCATATCCAGCGGAGGGTAAGAGTGTTTGGTAGTAGCGAAAAGTGAAAGGAATGAGAGACATAGAGGGATTAGTGTAAAAATTTTGATATTTAATGTTGTTTGATAAAAAGGGGGAAGGAAAAAATTTGGTAATTAACTTCTAAGATATGATGAGTATGTGATAAAAGTTTACATGATAAGTTAATAAAAAAAAAAAACAAAAGTTTCAGTATGAGATTTTCAGTACTCAAGCTTAAGTATTTTTATTTATTATAAGTAAATATTTAGTTTAAACAGTAATGTAACGGCCTATGTAGGCAGATCATTTTAGAAAAAAAATTAGGTAAGTAGCTCCAAACCTTTCAAAATAAAGAGGTTATTAGAGGGATTACATATTAAATACTATAAGAGAAACAACATCTCCTTCTCCTTTACTATTTCTTTCAGCTAGGTGATCTATCATTATCATTCCTATTTTTTCTCATGTCTACCAAACATACGCTAAAGAATTAAAGAAGTAAAACCAGTAATGACTTTGATCAAACAACATAAGAAGAGAAATTACTAAAAATTTCTCTAGGAGACAGTCGTCTTATTCCTACCTAATCAATCGATCTGCGGTCTTCCTTCCCTTTAGCTGAGTTGGTTCCCTTCTAGCTCCATTTCCAAATCCAGTTCAATAAAGCGTTTCCAGATGTCTCCAACTGTAGTAATTTGATTAAAAAAAAAAAAAAAACTAAGGTAACCAAACACTTAGAAAGCACATAAACAAGTGGCGAAGCTATACATGTGAAATTTAGGCGCAGAATTTGTCTCTTTAAGAATTTTTTTCATTTGTGATAATAGTCTCTGCTGGTACGTTGTTCAGTCTCAATGCTTGTTAGGTAATATATATATATATATATATATATAATTTGGTGGGGGGACGTAGTTACTTCATTTGTTTCTAGGAATTCAGGTAATAACGATGCACGATGAGCTAGTTAGTTCTTGATATCATTATGGGGAACTTTCTGCATCTTATAAGAATCTCATGTGATGGCGCAAGTATTTTAGTTTTAAACACAAATTCAGAAACTTCGTGAAATTCATGGATTAAACCTGAAAAAAAAGCAACAAATGAAGGATACAGACCTCAACACTTCTCTCCTTTGAGCATGGTCAAGACCGTTTTCAAAATAATAGGATATCAAAAGAGTCCTTTCTCCTGTGAAATTCTGCTATGAGGAAGAGGTAACTAGTAAGAGATTGTTTTCTATGCCTGTCATTGAAATTAGAGAAAGAAGTTGCATCAGTAAATGGAAATCAAGAAGAGTTGTGATGTTCCTGATGTGCAGAAAAGATGTTTGCAAAATGATAATATTGTAACGGCCAACCTCAATGTGCTTATCATGAAAGGTTTATTTAATACCTACAGAGAACAAACCGATACCATACTAAAACATATTGATTAGCATACGACACAATAGCATAATGCAACTTACCAAAAAAAAATAATAATAATAATAAATAAATAAATAAAACAAAGACCTCAATGTCTCTAACCACATTGACAGTGTGCAGAAGGATAACGCCAAGAAGGAAAAATAAGGGATGCTTGCAAGAGGGAAACATTAAAGACTTAAACAAGTATTACTACCACGAGTCGCAGTTTTCTAATAAATAAGCATAAAAATGAGCTCGTCATCTCAAGGATTTCCCTAGAAGAGCCATCAAAGATAATGATGAAGCGGTGGGCTTTCCAAATATATGCATATATACACATGCGAAGAAAGCACACAATATTACCGGTGGGATTGCAAAATATATATTTCTATAAGAGATAATCGTCTTACCACGTTCCCTTTAGCCGATCGATAAGTTGGTTCCCTTCCAGATACAGTAGCAAATGCAGTTTCAAGATGTAGTTTGTGACTTGACTTGGGTTCAGACTCTTAAAGCTTACTGCAGATTCTTTGTCGCTATCTAGTTAATTAATTACATTACAATCGTTATTATTATCATTATTGTATCAATATATTATTATTATTATTATTTTAGTGCACAGATACCTTACACTTACTGAAGAAAAAGCAAAAGATTCTCCGTGTTTCCCCAAAAATATATTTATATATACATATATGTACAAATATATATAAGTATATAAATTATTCACAGGGGCACTTTCAAAAATGGTGGAAATCTCCCCCCACCAAATGTTGACCCTTAAATCAGGAAAATTGAGGGCATGTAACGGGTAGGAAAATTGTTTAACGGTGAGCAACTGGCTGAGAAAGAAATGTTTTTATAAAAATAGAAGGCCGAACATATATAGCTTTATGTTTTTATAAAAATGTCTAAAAATAAACTAATTTATAGAATCAAACAAAAAAAAATTATCATGTCATGCTCACAAAAATATTCTTAAACCTAATTTAACAAATAAAAAAAAGAATAAAAAAAGATAGCTGAAGAGAAACATTAATGCTATGTTTGGTAGGATGAAAAAGAGGGAGGAAGGAAGTAGGAGGAGGGAAAATTTGATGGATATTAGTGGATTAGGTTGTTTGGTAATAAGGAAAAGAACATTAGGGTGGAAAAAAGTTGTAGTGAGACCTACTCATTTTAATCATACCAAAAGTAGGAGGAAAACCAAATCCATCCCATCGTAAATGATATTATTTTTTCTATCCCTATTTTGAAAGTGAAAAAACAAAAGTGTATGGATAAAATAGTAGTTGTATAAATATTTCATTTTCTTTTCTTCTTATCTACCAAATTTCTTTTCTATGATTCCAATTTTCCATCTTTTAAAAATTTTTCTCTTCCTCTTATTTTCTTTCCTTCCTACCAATTGCGGAGTATAAGAGTGTATTTGGTAGTAGAGAAAAGTGAAAAGAATGAGAAAGATAGAGGGATTAGTGTAAGAATTTTGATAGTTATTGTTATTTCATTAAAATAAAAAAATAAAAAAATAAAAAAGAGGAAGGAAAAAATTAGGGAAGTAACACCTGACCTTTCAAAATATATAGATGTTATTGGAGGGATTATATATTAAATATCATAAGGGAAACAACCTCTCCCTCTCCGTTTCTATTTCCTCCACCAATGGGCAGTGGCGGAGTGAGGGGCTGCTAGTGGGGACCCCACTGAAATGTTTTGTTATTTTAAATTTACCATAAGAAATTTATAATTTGATAATTTGTCCCCACTCAAAATAAAAGATTATCATATAGTTCATATTTTGCCCTTGCTAAAAATAAAAAATTCCCACATAATCTCTATTGAAATTGATTTTATGTTAATAATTTTATTACTTTGCCCACTAAAATTAAAAATTCTCATATAAAGCCATTAAAATTCAAGACTCTCACATAGCCCCTACCAAATTTTATTTTATCTTGAAAAAAAAATTTAGTAAAGCACTGCCATTGTACTTAGGTGATCTATCACTTTCTTTCCTATTTTTTCTCATCCCTACCAAACATACACAAGCGATTTAAAGAAGTAAAACCAGTAATGACTTTGTTCAAACAACGTAAGAAGAGAAATTACCAAAATTATCTTCAGGAGATGGTCATCTTATTCTTACCTTATCGATTGATCTGCGGTCTTCCTTCCCCTTAGCCGAGTTGGTCCCCTTCTAGTTCCATTTCCAATTCCAGTTCAATACAGCGTTTCAAGATGTCTTCAACGTTATTGCAATTTGGAGGAAGCTAGCGATATTTCAATTATTGAGGAGCAGGAAAGATTCTCTGTGTTTTTTATATTAAAAAAGGGTAAATTATTCAATAAATTCATAAACTTTTAAGTTTGTGTGATTTTAATCCTTAATCTTTTATATATATATATATATATAGTTATTCGCCTATGAACTATTAAAACGTTGCTATAATAGTCCTTTCCGTTCATGTTTTAACAAAATTCGTAAGTAATTTGGTCAAAAAATATACTAACTAACGGATTCTGTTAAAAATTAACGAAAATGATTATTTTATTAATATTTTAATAGGTTAGGGATATTCTAGCTTAGAAAAAAAAAAAAGAATTATAGACCAAAATTTTACAAACATAAAAGTTTAGTAACAATTTACCTAAAAAAAACAAAAAAAGATATTTGTGTGAATGGAAGTGTATGTGGATCACTATATCCAAACCGTTTGGACCCTGCACCCCTTTGAGTTGGTCGTTGGAGATTTTTTTTTTTTTTTTTTTTGAAAATGAATAAATATTTAATAACGTATGTTTGGAGTTTTGGAGTTTTGGAGGCTTTTTTTTTTTTTTTTTTTTTTCGAAGATGAATGACCTCGTCAATTTCAAGGATTGTCGTAGGTGAGCCACCGAAGACAGTGATGAAACAGAATCAAAATGAAAAAGTTTAAAGTTGGACAGTTTTGGAAAATTGCCCAAGATATAATAGTTTCAATTTTTTTGACATTCATGAATTAGATAAACATACCCATCTTAGAAGCCGTTTCCGCCGCAATTTTTTCACAAAATTTTTTTTAGAAAGTTCCATAAAACAAAAATAAAAAAACAAAGTTACCAATATATAAATGCTAAATAAGTAATTGAACACACTGTTACTTATTTACCATAGCGATATTCAATTTCTTTTTTTCCTTTGAAATGAAATTCGTAGTCAAAAGTTTATCGGTAAAGTTAAATGGACAAAGATGCTGAGCAAGTCTCGCTAAGAGGCAAGAAAATAGAAATTGTCTCTCAAGCTAACGTGTTCCTTAAACTCATCAATGATTAAAGATTTATAAATCTCGTCGTTTAAAAAAATCACTTCATTTAAATAAATAAATAAATAAATATGTTTAGGAGATAGTCGACTTACCTAATTAATCAGATCTTGCAGTTCCAACACCAGATCCAGTTCTATAAGCCTGCTTTTGAAGATGTTTTCCATTCTATTTTAGTTTGATGGACGGACTTGAGTTGGGTTTGTTAGATGGAGATCCTATGTTATTTATTATTATATTAAGTAATGGAAGCTACCTGACAATTGCTGAAGAAAACGCAAAAGTTTTCCTAGTAAAAGACAAGGAAAAAGCAAAAGTTGCAAAGATTCTTTGTTTCCCACCCAAAAAAGAGAAAGGGTGTGGGAAAGTGAATGTTACATGCTCGATGCTCCCAAAATTAACTCTATCTCTTTTATTTACGTTGGTTTTTTTTAATTATAATATAAATATAATTTAACAGTAATTTCACATTTAACTTAATTATAAATAATTGACTATAAAGTTTGGATAACAAACTGAAGGTCCACCTTAGGGATATTATTATTAATAAAAAGGTAAGCTCCTATAAATAATGTAGTAACCCAACAACAGTCACACAAGATGTCGTATGAATGAGATTGAGTTCTGACAAAATGCAAATATGATCCCAAGTGAATTTGAAAATGGATTAATTTGAACTCCCAATATCTTTAAAAATTCTTAATAATTTGAACTTGTTTACGATCAAATTACCAATTACAGAGACATTAAATTTTTATTTAAAAAAAGAGAGCAAATTTATGATAAGAACTATTTAATTTATGATACTAATAAGTACTGTTCTTTTAGTTATTAAAAATTTGATATCGTTAATATTTAATGACCACTTAAATTAAAAGAATGACTCAAAGACGACCATACTTTGTAAAAGTCTTCATCTTACTTTTGGAAAATGTATGTTTAAAGCGCGTACTCAAGTCCACTTCTTTTGTCAGGCAAGGAAAAAGAGAGAAAGAAAATTATGAAAAAAAAAAAAGGGCGCAATTGCTTTTCATTCTTTCTTTGATTTTATAAGTAGCGTATAAATATACACTTTGTCTCATATTTATAATACCCGCGTTATTGTAAAAAATAAATAAATAATACTCCCTTATTGTAACACTCACTTACTGTATTTTATGTTTACCGTTATTTAACATAATTATGAACTTGCGTATGACGATGTGTTTGATTCTATTCTAGTTTGATGGACGGATTCTATTCTAATCCGTTGGAAAGTGACTGTTATTATAGTACAAATATAATTTAAAGTTTTTCTTTTATTTTTTATTTATTATGTGAGGGTAGAGTTTGAATCCTGGTCCATGACAAACCAAAGATCCACCTTCATTATTTCACTTATTTATGGCTGAAACCTTGATACTTGCCTGTTTCTAAACCAATAAAATATAATAAAATTATTCACTACGAGGATAAACTCTGCACACATCTGTAAACAATATAAATTCCAAATATAAAAACTCCCGATATCTTTAAAAATGACTTTAGGAATTTGAACTTGTTCAGAATATAAATTATAAATTATAGACAAGTTAAATTGTTATTTAAAAAACAAGACGGAATTTATGATAAAAACTATACTTTTATCCTATTAATAGATATTGTTTTAGTTATTAAATTAACTTTTCAATTGTCTAATTCATGGGTATACATGTTAAAAATTTACAACATGACATGTAAGAGTTACTTCAATCATAGAGTTAAAAAGTTGATACAATTATTAAAACAATAATACTTACTAACAAAGTAAAAGTATGATTTCCAATATTTCCATAAAACAAAACAGAATTAAAAAATTAGTTTTAGTAATTTTTAACCTTGTTTATAGTCTAAATAGGTGCTTGAAAATGTTAAGATTTAGTTACGATTAAAAGGACCACTTAATTTAAAGAATGACCATACTTTGTCAAAGTCAATATCTTGCTTTTCGAAAATGTATATATAATTAAAGCGTGCACTCACGTCCACCACTTTTATCGGGCAAAGAAAAAGAAGGAATGAAAAGAAAGCGCGCAATTGCTTTTCATTCATTTTTTTTCGCTAGTAACAGCACCAGAGTCGCTCTTTATTGATTAGCAAGTCGATGAAATTCTATAAATGCTAACTAGAGCAACAAGAAGATATGAGATCTAGTTAGATTGTGAATTTATTCAACATTATTATGTTTCTAGATTGTTTTAATGTTTGTATATGGATTAAGTTTTCTCTTTCTTTGAGCTAATTTTTGGGATTGAATTTTACCCGTACTCATTTAATATGGCATTAGAACTAGATTTTACAAGCTTAAATAAGAGAAATCCAAGTTTACATTTTTGTGCGGATTTTGTAGTTCAGAATTAAGAAACTACCAGTCTGTCTGCACAAGTCAACATGGATTAAGCCAAACAAAATAATTTGCGCATACAATAGAATATCATATTACTCCAAAGGACAAGCATCTATCGAGTCAATGATTTAGAGTCTATGAGACTTTTTGGGGTGTTTCCAGGCATTTAGAATGATTTAGAGTATTGGTTAGAATATTTCTCATGGAGCTTAAGAGTTAGAGAAAACAAAAGCATTTAAGTTTACCCGTATAGTTCTCAACCAATATATGTTGGATGCAGGGACTTTAGGTGGTGCTACTTACATTTTTTGTTCTTCTAGTTTTACCTCAAAAATTTTATAATTTTTACAATTTACCCCAACTAGAAACTAAAAATTTTCATCTATTCCTTACTTTGTCCCCACTAAAAATTAAAAATTTTCATATAATCCTCACTAAAATTGATCCTATAAAAAAAGTTTTGTAACGTTACTGCTTTGCCCCCACAAAACTTAAAAATTATCACATAACCCCACTAATATTTATTTTATCTTGAAAAAAAATTTTTGTATACACCCCCACTGAAATATATTTTTGATTCCATCCCTGGTTGGATGTTGTCAATCTGAAATAAGTTTAAAAAGGAGCTAAAGGTGGATTGCAACTGCTTGGTGTAAGTTAGTCTGACCAAAGGCAAGCATGGAGGATTGGGTAAGTCAATTGGACCGAAAGCAAGCCGTGCAAGCCAAGCAAAGGCTTGTAGATAGAGCGAGAGAAGAACAGGGAGAGAAGAAGAGAGAGTTCTCAAGAAATTACACACAAAATTTTCCGTTCTTTCTCGTCTCCATCTCCCTTACCTAGCCACAATTGTCATCATCCTTATTCTCTTTTATCAATTCTTTTTTTAGAGCACAAAGACGATTCTATAAGGTAAGATGTATAATATTTTTAAATATTGTTGTTTGACGATGGTTTCTTTTATTTGTTTGTTATTGATGGTAAACAATTATGTTCGATGGCCTTGATGTCTCCAACGAAAGTTTTCTATATTATTGGTTAGAAGGTATTGATGATCATGTTTATGGTAAAGGTTGTACTCTTGGATTGAGAATGAGATTGAGATCTATTAATTTGGCTTCATTTTAATATCTATGGTTTTTGCGAGTTTGTGTTGATAACGATTTTATTAATTGATGGAAGCGCATTTTAGGGTTTTTATCTTTTAATTCATGATTTTATTGGAGTGTCAATTTAAGGATTTTATATGTCAAAAAAATGCCTTAGGGCCATATTTTGCATGTATGTGAGTATATACATTGTGGCGATACTTTTTATATTTTTAGTGCATTTTATTTGTGAAATTTTTGGATTTGACTACTACTGGAAATTCCATGTTTAATGACTAGTTTTTGAAACTTTTTTTAATGGTGCAAATGGACTCCATTTTTTATTGTTGGAAAAGCCCTGATGTCTACTTTTATTTGAAACAAGTTTCAGGTCGTTTGGAGACTTTTGTAAATTTTTATTATTTTTCAAAGTAGCAGAGATCCGACTGTTCGTTTTTGTAAACTTTTGATGATCAGATTTCGAAAGTGTTTTAAAGGGTCCAATGATCTATGTTTTTTACAAATTAAAGATCGTTAGAAAGCTCTGCATGTCTACTTTCTTTTAAAATTGATTTGAGGCTATTTGGAGACATGTGATAATGAATTTTTGAAGGGGAGTATTTTTTGCAAAGTTTTGTAATTTTATGCAATTGTTGGATTTTTTGTATTTTGATATTATTAGATGATGAAATAGGCATATTAAGCGTTGTTATAATATGATGGATGTGTCTGATGAATTATTAAGGACTTTTAATAATTTATTTATACTTATTATTAATGGCTTGAATGGTTCTGAAAGCGAACACTGGAGATCTCAATTGCACGTCACCGTCGGGAAAATTTAAAAAGGTTAAATAAGGCATTTATATAAATATACTCAGACTTGCAACATGAATTAAAGAATTAAGAAGTATTAATTTTAATGTTAATGTTGATGTTATGATTTTTTTAATACTTCTCTTATGATGACCTTTTTTATTTTATTTTATTATTCTTTAAGGAATTAAGAAGTATAAATTTGATATTGATAATGATGTTATGATGTTTTTTTTAATACTTCTCTTATGACGATGTTTTGATAAAATATGTGTGTGTTTGTTTATGCATTTTTATAATTTTATAATGCCGTTATACATTCTTGATGATGATATTGTCCGGTAAGCGGACTTTTATGTCACTATTGGTTTGGGATTAACTACCCCTCTCCTCTTGTGACTAGTGTGTTTTGACAGTATAACGTCGGGTCAAATAATGATGGTTTTGAAAGTTTAAAAGTTTTTCAAAGTTGTTTTTATTTATGAATATAATTTATGATGATGACAAAAAAAAAAAAGCTATTTATATTAAGATTTAAGTGTTTTACTAAGATAGGCAAATAACATATATATATATATATTTTTTTTTTTCTGGTTTTAGTTTAGGTTGCTAGGGTTTGTCTTATAAATTCTTCGTTTTTTCGGTTTTTTTTTTTTTTTGGGTGTTTGTTTTGGGAGGATAATGGGATATTTGATATTTTACCTGCAATGATTGTCTTCATCTCTTATTATATAACCGTAAAAAATGACGTGTAGGTTTTGTACTTTTGGATATATATATATATATATATATATATTTCAAGGAGAAGGGAGAAGATACACCAAGACTCAAAAAAAAATAAAAATCATAAAAAGGTAAAAGTAACACAGCTGTAAGCTATTATCTAAAAAATCCGCTACTTAACCTCCGTCTGTATCAATGTCTGATGTGTAAGGTTTTGATAACGTGTCAAAATTTATAAAAGAGACGGTAAATATGAACTCAATTTAAAGATGTAACTTTGGTTTGATATTACAACTCTAATTTTAATTTATCATTTTAATTTTAATTTTTTTAAAAAAATTAATAAAAATTAAAATTAATTTTTAAAAGGTTAATCAGTTCTAATTTAAAATTTGAGTTGGAATTATAATACCAAACAAAAGGATAGTTTTTGAGATATTTGAATATAAGTTTTAAATCAAATGTGTGTTTACTAGTTGAAAAAACTATATGAATAAAAAAAATATAAAGATTTAAAATTGTTTAGAAAAAATATCAATATAAATCTTGTTTTATTTATTTTTTTAAATTTTATATATTATAAAATAATATCAATGTGTTTGGGGTTTTGGGATTGTCTACATGTGTACCTGTGTTCTTGACATTAAAAGAAAAATAAAAAAATTGTTCTGACACCGAGTTCACAATTACATCAGTGCTTTAACAATCGTCCCACATTTGAGCATTAATTGGGAACACAACCGCTCCGCGTTGGAGAATTTTCCAAAGGGCTGTTTACACCATCTACAAGCCATGAGTATTTTATTTTATTTTTTGCTATCAAAACTATGAGTATTTTTACCCCAAAAAAAAAAAAGAAAAAACTATGAGTAATTTGACTTTTTAACTTAGTAATTTGATATTTTGATTCTCAATCTTTTAAAATGGAATACGATTTCTTTTCTTTTTCAATATATATTTTTTTATAGGGAACATTTTATTTTTAACATTTTATTCCTTAGCCTTACCATTAATAATGGATTTTTTAACATCTAATAAAGGAATTCATGTGCCCATCACATGATTGCATTTTTCCCCCTCTAAAAGCATATAATTGAAGTACCAAATTTTATGTTCACTATCGTTAAAAACCCTTAAAATTAAAATTTTGATGCTTATTATAATTTTTTTTTTTGTTTGTTTGCGTTCTTTTATACTATGTGGAGACAGTTGTCGTAGACAAATTAGCAAAAAAAAAAAAAAAAATTTCCGTGAGGAATTTATGGTGGTTCTGGTCTATATCTTTTTCGTGAGGCCATTAATGTTGTTGTGACACATTAGTAAATTATTAAATTCAGCATCGTCAGTTTAATTGGTGGTTCTCGACTCTAAATTTTATTCTCTATTTACTTTATGGGGATATGAATCCTTCGTATTATTAGTTCTTTAGGAATTTTTTTTGTATTAGATTATGCATTCTTTTTCGTCCTAGATTATGCATTCTTTTTCTCTCTATCAGATTTTTTTTCTTTTGGGGATCTTTTTTTTCACCCTTGTCTTGTTAAGTGGAACATGTTCAGTCTTTTTAGTAAGTAGGGAGGTTACTGATGAAGATGAGAATTCTGTAATGGATATGACAAAATAACTTATAGGTAAGGGATTTGAACTATGAGATTCTCAGGTTCTTTCAATTATATAGATCTTTTTATTTTCACACCAGAACTAATGAATAGAAATACACACATGGGTGTATAGTATACACCACCTGATTTTGACCACATCCATACAAATGGTAGTTTATTTTACAAATTTGGTTGTCTTTCACCGCAAATTAAGTTTCTAATCCTTGTTGAAAATGCAGGCAATGTGAGCGTTTGCAAGACTTTGGATCTTGAGACAAATGTGGCATTAGAAAAGGAGACAATATCTTTCTCACAAACGGGAACCCAAAAAAATAAAATAAAAAAAAATAAAAAATAAAAAATAAGGAGCGCAGAACTTGTCCATCTCAAATATTTTCTCAACAGGGCAATCAAAGATATTGCTCCGGTAACAACTACAACTAAACCACCCTTCTTGTAGAACTAACACCGTCGAGATCCCTCTCTGATGACCATTTCCGAAAGCTTTTTTCAAGAGTGGAAGCCTACCACATTCTTCTGGCTACGTTTCCGCTTCCCCTCAATACTATTATTCTACCCTTGATAAAAATTAAAAAATAAATAATAATTCTAGCATGTTAGAACGTGAAAGACTAAAGATTGTCTCTCTCAGCACATTGTGGATGCTTCAGTTGTGAATATGAGGTTAAAAAAGGGGGGGTCCCATTGTCCAGATTATTATTTGGGAAGTTTTATGGTATGTAAAAATTTATTTTTCACAGAGTTAAAACATTATAACAATATTACGTAACGATTTGGATGTTGTTAGCAGGGGCATAGACATAGAGTTATAATTAATTATATCAACATCTTCTTTAACATTTTCTTATCCTCATGCATATTCATGTTTGGGCTATCTAAGTATAATTTATTTTTCATTTTAACGGCCAACCTTAATGTGCTTATCAAGAAAGGTTTATTAAATACCTAAAGAGAGAACAAACCGATACCATACTAAAACATACAGAGTAGCATACGACACAAAAGCAAAATGCAACTTACCCAAAAAAATATAATAAAATAAATTCAAAGACCTCAAAGACCTCAAATTCTCTAACCACATTGACAGTGTGCAGGAGGATAACGCCAAGAAGGAAAAATAAGAGATGCTTGCAAAAGGGAACCATTAAAGATTTACACAAGTATTACTACCTCTAGTCGCAGTTTTCTGATAAAGTAAGCAGAAAAATGAGCTCGTCTTCTCAAGGATATCCCTAGAAGAGCCATCAAAGAGAATGATGAAGCGGAATCCAAATGATCAGATAGTTTAATGTTGGACATATTCATTCGAAAAAACAATAAGAGCATCAAATATACAAGCAATTGCTCCACAGAGTTTGACATAACAGCATTTTCCTAATTTTGATGGACAACGCGTAAAATATGCATATATACTTTTTAATATACCTATAAATCACTATATTTAGTTAAACTGATAAAACAGAACCAGCAATATTCATGTTCTTTCAAAGAAATTCTTTTCTCAAGCTATAACTTCTTGATTTGAACATTAAATTATTAGACATTTACAGATTAGAGATAGGCATATCCAGTACAGTCGACCTCAAAATACATGCAACAAAAACACAATATTACTGGTGGGCTTGTAAATTATATTAATTCTTCAAGAGAAAGTCGTCTTACCTCCTTCTCTTTAGCAGAACGAGTTGGCTCCCTTCTTGTTAATTTCAAGACGTAGTTTCAAACTTGACTTGGGTTCAACCTTTAAAAGCTCAGATGCAGATCATTTGTCGCCAGTTACCTTGCAAGTATTGTTATTATTGTTATTTTAATACAAGTTGCAAGCTGGAAAGATTCTCCATTTTTCCCTTAAAATAATATATATACATCTATATTATATAAACATGGCCTCGTTTGGAGTTCCTATTTTTAAGACTAGTTTTCGAAAACTATTTTTACAATTACAATCTGGATCTCTCTTTCTCTCTTTTATTTTCATGAAACCCAAACTTTAAAATATATAATTTTCTTAGTTTGAATCGAAATAAGATGATTTTTTTTGTTGGTAAATACTCATAGCGACAAGTAAAAATAAATAAGATGTACATTGCTCACTAAAATTCGAATATATTTCAAGTTTTTTTATTATTCAAATATCTTTTAATTCAATCGTTGAAAAACTGTATTTGGTGATTTGACAACTTTATCTACACTTACATCAATTGATCACTTTTTACTAGTCACATTTTTTGAATAATAATATATGACCATATACTAATTACTAAATGACAAAAATTAAAAAAATTATCACATCATAAAAATTCATTTCATAACTTTAGGTTAAAATTATAATATGACTGTTACCGCACATTTCATTGATGACTCTTTGGACTTTGCGGAGTCGAATTACTAGGTACTGCTTTTAATATGATGTTTGTGGATTACTTTTTACTTTCATTAATTTTTTAAATATTGTGTTTCATAATTGTTCTTTCTTTGTCTTTGGTAGGTTTGTTTATGGGCCATGTCCACATAATGCTGAAACTCTTTCAAATGTTCTAATGGCTTGCTTATTGGACTGGAATATTGATCGCAAGATGTCGACTTTGACTGTGGACAATTGCAACACTAATGATGCAATGATTAGTATGATTTCTGACAAGGTGCCTTGCAACTCACTGATATTGGGAGGTGAGCTCTTTCATATGCGATGTTGCGCACATATTCTTAATTTAATCGTCAAGGCTGGTTTGAATGCTATTGATGGTGGTGTTGAGGCACGTTGTGATAGTGTCGATTTTTGGACTGCAACGCCAAAGAGAACTGAAAATTTTGAAGATGCTGCACGTCAACTGAAGGTTTCATGTACTAAAATGTTAGCACTTGACTGCGTTACCATGGAACAGCACTTATCTCATGCTTTCTACAGCATTCTTGTATAAATCTTTGCTCGAGTTAAACAACGTACGTGAGTTTGCATATAAAATTCTTCCTTCTGACCGTGATTGGATGTTTGCCTAAGAGATGTGTGAGAAGTTTAAATTACTTTTTTCTGTAACTGAAATGTTTTGTGGGACACAGTATCCTACAGCTGACCTTTATTTTCCAAAGGTCTGTGAGATCAAATTGTTACTTGATGATTGCCTACTATCACCCATTGAAGAGATAAGTACAATGGCAACCAAAATGGTAGACAAATTTCACAATTATTGCTTAGTGATTCATGGAATATTAGCAATAGCAACTGTTTTGGATCCTAGATTTGAATTGAAGCGGATTGAGTATTACTTTCCTAAGATTTATGGAAGTGACAGTGCGAAGGAGATTGAGAGGGCGAGAAAGATATGTTATGATTTAGTCAATGAGTACCGAGAGAAAGTCTTGTGGTGAGTTGGAACCTACTTGCACTGAAGATACTCCACCCAATTCCAAGGTGGTAGACATGGCGATTGATGATCCTATGGATGACTATGATCTATTTGTCAGTAGTACTTCCGGTGTTGATGTTTGTAAGTCAGAGTTCGACTACTATTTGGAGGAGCCTGTCTTGCCTAGAGCAGTTGGTTTTTGATAAAGTATCCAATTTTGCAACAAATTGCTAGAGATATATTGGCTGTTCCCATCTCAACCGTTGCTTCGGAGTCTGCTTTTAGCACTGGTGGTAGACATGTGTCTCCACTTCGCAATAGACTTCATCCGAAGTAAACAGTGGAAGCTTTACTATGTGCCCAAGACTGGCTATGGTACTATGATGCTTAAGAGGGATCAATCAAAGAAGCCGACAACGACGCTTAAAATGGTCAAAAAAGTAGAATAATAAAATTAATGTTTCAATGTTTTAGTTTGTCTTATAAATTTCTAAAGTTTGGGTTTTATATTTCAGTTTCATTTTCAAATATGAATATATTATTTAATTCTATGAAAACTTTAATAAAATTATTTTAATATTAATATTAATTTTTAATTTAAATAATTTTTTATGAATAAATGGATAACGTATGAGTATAGTATCTTAGTGGGTATTATTCACTCCTACACCTACATTAAATTAAGTAGGCATGGGGGGTAAAAAGAGAGGTAGGTATGAGGGTAAGGGAGGCATACCCGTACCCACCCTAGACAATACATTTGTAAAGATTTAATGGTTCGGTAATCGCTTGTACATAATTAAGGTAAAATTTTAAAATAAAAAAAATTGTCACTTAGTGCACACAATATTCAATTTTTCAAGCATTATCATCGGCGTTGAAGATAAGGCTTTTTTTTTTTTTTGGTAAATAAAAAAAGAATATGGGGATGACCCTATCATTTTCAGATTTTCAGCCTCATAGGTAAGAATCTCTTTCCTTAAATATGATAGGGAAACATGTTTTTTTATACTAATTTCTTTCAATCGGCCATACGGAGCCTACCATATAAATATCAAACCATGCCTCAACAGCCAAAGTTGGAGTGAAGCGTAAAGTGAGGCAATGGGAATCGAACCCGAATAGATGAAGGAGAAAGCCTAGTAAAAGAACCCACTCTTTCTAATCCATCACCTATATGGATATGTTAAAGATAACGTTTTGGTCTTATATTCGTGACTACTTTTAAATTTTTAGTTATCATAAGAGATTACCTTTTTATTGAAATGTAAGTATATCTATTGTTAATTTTATGATCAGGTACCAAACTTTAGATTAATTAACTAAAAAAGAAAAGACGTTGAAGGACCAATCCATTAAATGCCAATAGTATAGGGACTAACATCGCCAAAATGAATGGCTGTATGGGTGATGAAAAATAAATGGCCTTAGACGGTATTGCTTATCGATCAAATCATTACTTTCAAGCATGATGATGTCAGAAAAAAAAAAATAAAATCCCTTTACTTTATCGAAATGACAGTTCTCACCTTTATACAAGTAATTTCTCTTGTTTTCAATAATTTTTCAAGCGGCCGCTACACTATGTTGTCATTATCTTTACTGCAATTAAAGGAAGGGAAGTGTCATTCGTCCACACTTCTAAAGGCATTGCGTGGCTCTTTTATTGCTCATCCCGTCAATTTTTTTCCCCCTAATCGGCATGCGTAGAAAAGTGTGCTCTCCAATTCGTTCTCTTAAAAATGTAAAAACAAAATAAATTGCTAAAAAATATTTAAAATATTAGAAAAAAAAAAAAACACAGATTCCGGTGGTGTCACTTGTAAGGGACTTTTGGTTCGATGAGGTCGAGAGAATTTAATGGCTGTACAATTTTAAAATTGTTTGTGAATTTATTCTTCCTCTTTTATAGTCGTAAGTGATTTTGATAAACTACATAAATTTTTGCGTTCTCTTTCTTTTCCATTGGGTTTTTTTTTATTATTTATTATTTATTTATTTTTTGGATATGGGATTTCCTTTTCAGATGGAATTTTGATTGCTCAACTTCAAAATCTCCAAATCTACACCTCATTTTCTATCTCTTCTATTTTCAAAAAACTCAAAACTTTAAAAAGTCTATAACTTTCTTATTTCAATTGAAATAAGATGATTCTTGTGTCAAATTGTCCACAATGATAAGATGAGTGAAATAAGATTCATTTTGTATGTTTTTTTTCAAAAATATTTCAAATTTTTATATTATTTTATATATCACAGATTATTTCTAATTCATATTTTAATCAAACACACATTTCCCAACCAACCTCTAAATTTCTATGTCCAAAAAACCCCAAACGGATCTTTAATTCTCAGCATTTTTTTTCCCCTTCAATTAGGAAAGTGGATAGGCAATCTAGCACTTATTACTATGTTGGCACCAACAAGAAAACCTATCCGCCCCTCAACGTTTATTAAAAATAAAGAAAAAAGATTACAATATTATCACTCTCAAAAAAAAATAAATAAAGAAAGAAAAAGATTACAATATTATCACTCTAAAAAAAATTAAAAAAAAAAAAAAGAAAAAGATTACAGTATTGTTCACTCATGAAGAAGAATAAAATTATGGCTAAAAACAGAGCTGGAAACCAGGGGGGGCAGGGGTGCGAGTGGGGCGGCTATTCTCACTGAATTTTTTTTTTTTAAAATTTACTCTAACAATTTTATAATTTTTACAATTTGTCCCCATTAAAATAAAAAGTTTTCCTATAATTCCTATTTTGCCCCCATTAAAAAATTTATCATATAATTTCTACTTATATTAATTATATGCTTACAATTTTACCGCTTTACCTTCACTAAAACCAAAAATTCTCACTTAAGCTCACAAAAATTAAAAATTCCTACATAGCCCCCATTAAAATTTATTTTATCTTGAAAAAAATTTTTTTGATGTATACCTTCACTAGAATATATTTCTAGCTCCGCCACTAGGGGAAGGGCTTCAAGTGAATCCACTTAATTAGAAGCTTGTGCGTTGATAAAACCTTATTTAGTAAAACTCCCTTAATAAAGAAACAAAAATAGTAATAATAAAAGTGCATGATCGTGGCATTAAAGAAATGGATTTGACTATGTTATCTTATGCTATCATTTGTTCCTACTCACTTTATGTCCATTTAATTATATCATATCATGTGAATTAAATGTTATGGTAATTGAGATATTCATATCACATTAATTATTAAGGTAAACTATTTCAATTTTGTGAAATACTACCTTTTTTTTTTTTTGGGAAAATGTGACATAACACTTTTGGGTAGAATTAAAAGAAATAAGTTGAATCACTCTCTATCCCCTGTTGTTGGTGGAATTAACAGCTTCTATGTATGACAGTTCTTTCTCAGCATATAATTAATTAGCTGCTCCATTAGTTGTTGAACGAGATGAACTGGGGGTTAAATTATTTAGATTTTTAATTGGGATTTTCTTTAATGAATATATAAATAACTAATCTTCAGACAAAGTAAATTTTATAAGATGGTGCACATTGTTATTCAGATCCTAGTTGTGCTGATCCAAAGCTTCATCTTCGGTCTGGTCTGTATAATGATTGTAAGTGATAAGAAAAGTTTAATTTCATAGTTATTAGTAGTTCGAATTATGAATTTATTTGTAATCATTTAATGCGCAGTTATTTAAC
>CM046378.1:11404245-11431241 GCA_025413485.1 Ficus microcarpa | reverse complement strand
AGATTTTATTAGATTAAAATCATATTTTAAATTCAGATACAATGAATGGAAATTCTAATTGTTTTTATCTCAATTTCTATGTAGGGGGTCCAAGTAAAAAAGAAAAAAGAATCAAAACTGAGTTGTCCAACACATCAATGTAAAAGAACAGATGCATAAAAAACTATGTACCCGTTTGGTACATTAGTTCATTTCCGTTCAAACCAAAATTTTTTTTGTCTTTTCTCAAAAAGTTTTTGTCTTCTTCCCAAAAAGTTTTTTGTCTTTTCTGAAAATTCAAAAAAGTTTACTATTACAACTAAAATATTTCAACTCAAACTAACGAACCAAACAGGCCCTATAACAATTTGACAATAAGAGCGTTATTGAAAGTGACACCAAAGTGATAAAAATCTATGTATTAAGAAATAGGTAATCGACAATGAGATGGAGGGATTATGGCCATCTTGTGGAAATCTTCGTCTTCAACTGCGTCTTCAGTTACTCGGATCCTGCCTTCAAATTTCCTGCTCTCAAGAATCATATCCAACAAAGGAATATGGTCGATGTCTAACCTCTTGAGATGTGGCGTTGCACCTTCCACCACTTTCCGTTCGTCAAATTGTTTTAAAATTAAAGTCAAGGAAACCCGCCAGCAGAGTTCACCAACTTGTCTCAAGAAAATATAAGGTTCAAGTTTTGTTAACTTTTTAACGACACTATTTTGTGCTGTCTTAGAGCGGAAAAAAAAAAAAAAAAAAAAAAAGAAAAAGAAAAGAAAGAGTAGATACGTATTACATCTGAATAATAGAATGATACAGGGACAATTTTTTAAAGATATAATTGAGCTACCTCTAGCGCGCTAACATGAAGTCATCGGTGCGATCAACATTGAATAGCCACCTCGTAGTAATGACTCAAAGGTCATGCAAAAATGTTGAGAAAGGAGATGGATGGAACGTGGCGCACCTTGTAGAAATCTTTTCCAATTCGGTGTTCATTTACTCTTAGCCTGTCCACGAATTCCCTGCTCATGCGAAAAACATTCAGTTCACGGAGGGTGGTCACATATTTCAGCCCATCCGGAATCATCTTCAGTTCTGGAATATGTTCAATTTCCATTCTCTTGAGTTTTGGCATTGCACCATTCTCCACTTCCCACTCCTTTAAGCGAAACAATGCGTGAAGTGTAAGAATCTCCAGCGTACGGAACCCATCAACCGAGAACACCAATTTATGCCCACTCTCACCTTGTGAGGAGTACTCGTAGGCCAACCGGAGAATTCTCAAGTTTGGCAGCTTTTCCAGAACTGCGATTTTGTCCCGAGTTAATGGGCAATTCTCCAAATCCAATTTCGCAAGACTTTTTGGAAGAAACAAAAGATTTTCGTGGGATTTTCTAAGCAGGGCAATCAAAGAGAGAGATGAAGCTGAATCGAAATGTAAAAGCATAATGCTCGACATTCTTCTTGTTCAACAACCACTCCAGCAGAAGCCGACATTGGAACAGAAAGAAAGCCACTTCGCTGACCAACATTTCCCTAATTGTTTTGACACTAGTCCTGGAAATGGAAACGCCATTGCTGGACTTGCAAATGGCGATAAGGAAACAGACCTAACAACGATTGTCGAGAAGTTGGTGGCGGGAAAGCCGTTGCCGGAGAAAGGGAAGCTGCTGCAGGCAGTGATGGAAGCAGGGCCACTCTTGCAGACACTTCTCCTATCTGGTCCTCTCCCTCAATGGCAGCACCCGCCTCCTCGCATCAACTCCATAGAGATCCCTTCACTGGTTGTTTCTCCGCCCTCGACGCAGAGTTTTCTCCGCCAAGAATCCTGTTTCGGTCACAAGAGAAGCCTACCACAATCTGTTGACTCTGTTTTTAACTCGATTACGA
This sequence comes from Ficus microcarpa, assembly GCA_025413485.1. Classification (NCBI taxonomy): domain Eukaryota; kingdom Viridiplantae; phylum Streptophyta; class Magnoliopsida; order Rosales; family Moraceae; genus Ficus; species Ficus microcarpa. The sequence goes on along the minus strand of CM046378.1, from coordinate 11,429,367 downwards.
AGTACCTTAAAAAATAAAATTAAATTAAAGAAAAAAAAAAAAAAAAAAAAAAACGGTTCTCTCTACTGAGGCATAAGTGAATTTTCCTTAAATTTCTTGTCAGTCAAATCCTTTCATGTAAAACATCCAAAGGATTCAGCATGAAGTGGATGCTCTCATTTTATTTATTTATTTTTTTTTTATTTTTTATTTTTGGGTCATAAGTTTACCTAACTTATGTAGCTTGACAGCTTGAGGACTAAAAATGTCTTTTCCCGTTATCTGTATATGCTCTATCAAATGTGAATATGAGGTAAAAAGGGGCATCAATTCTCCCGTTTATTACTTGGGAATCTGTCCCATATGGTTTTACCAATATCAAGTCTGGTAATTTTACTGATCATGCAATGTCTTCTTGTTATCTTTTTGCTTTTTCCTGGTTAGTTAAAATAGTACATGTTAGATACTTAGTATGACTTTGGCTAGATATTAGAAATTCTCATAAATCCAGAAAAATATGTTCCAAATGACCAAAAAAAAAAAAAAAAAGGCTCATGCTGTCACAATTGCACCCCAAACTTGTTACCTTTTGAAACTTGCTACAAGGCTTTAATTTTGACAATTTACTCTATAAACATTCTAAATTTTTGTAATATGACATGTTAAAAAAAAGGTTTTAACTTCATATGAGGAGTGAAGGTTTTTTGTCACCAATTTATTAGAAAATTAGGCAAAATGTAAAAGAAAAGATGCCTTTTAATAATCTGAAATTAGACTATCATGTAAAAGATACCAACTAAATTATATTCAACCGGTTATATATAGTAGAGAAGGTATGGGTGACGACACTCGAGCTTTTCTTAATGATTAAATATATATAGCTTTATTGGTGAAAGAGGTATAAAAAGGTTGCATGATATATATATATATATATATATATGTACATACGTTGGAGGATGACAGATGTGTATTGGGTGACTACCTAGTTGATTGCTTGAGACGAGCAGCTTTTTGGAAGAATGGCAAATCCCATTACATGTGAAAGAAGTCATGGATTAAAAAGCCCATTTGAGTGGAATCAAACAAAGCTAGAATCGGTGGATAAAATATGTGTATGCTTACAGTAGCTTTTAAGGGCCAACTTGTTTAACTCAAAGGCCAACCCACCACTTCATTCACGGCTATATAGGGACCTTCTTGGGTGTGAAATAGGGGCAGAAGGTTGGTGAGATGGAATGAGAAGAAAAACTAAGAAGCAAGGGGGAAAGATGGTACAAAGATTGTGAGAGTGATCTATTAAAAAACGTTCAGTACTAAAACAAATAAATTGATAGAGTTCCGTTTATGTAACAATTTCACAAAAATAGTCTATAGAAACACATAAAATGTAACAATATAACGAAAAATATTAGTAAGTGGTTTTGAGTTATCAACCTATGTAGCATATGAGTTATTATTTTTTTATCAGTAAGTGGTTAAAGTATTATCATATCACTTGATTGCTTCTACCAATAAAGAGATGACACACGAGTTCGTACTCAAAAAGTTAATATCAGCGTTGATATCCCTATCACTATTCCAATATAACTGGTTCTTCTCGATAAACTTGACATGAACGGAAGGCAGTCCATCTCCTATTATTAATCTAAGGGGGAGTTTGGCTCCCATTTCAACTCCATCTCATTTCAAACTTTTTTTTGTCTTTTACCTAAAAAGTTTTTGTCTTTTTCCCAAAAAGTTTTTTGTCTTTTCTGAAAATTCAAAAAAATTTACTATTACAACTAAAATATTTCAACTCAAACTAACACACCAAACACCCCCTAAATTCCTGACTCGTGGGAATTGTATCCTTCCTTGACAAGACATTATTCCCATTTTACTCTTTGACTAAGTACTTACTTATTGTCTCGTCTCTTGGCACAACCAACAGGTATATTTATGATTTCTCATACCTTCATAGTTCTTATTTTTGTTTTAATCTTCTTATTACTTTTGCATGCATTCATATTTACAATATTCTATTCCATCATTCATATTCCCGTATTTTAATATTTAAATTTGATTATCCTTCTGATGATGAATCATCTATTTAACTTACACATTTGATTAACCACTTGTTGTTGTTGTTATTATACTACTACTAGCATTATTATTATTATTATCATCATCATTATTTTTATTGTTCTTGTTATTATCTTTACGTTTTTCATCATCATCATCACTATTGTTGTCGTTGTTATTATCCTTATGTTTTTCTTAAAATATTGTCCTCCTTATAATATATCTTTATGTTGAACTAAGAATTTTTAATGTGACTAGACACTCCCATGTAGTGCATTGGACAGAAGTGCAAACGACCAACTGAACTTATTTTCCAAGCACCTAAACGACAAGAAATTGGGCTCTGTAATGACAAATACGTTTGAAACACACTAATAATCAAGACTAATCTTCTTGATAAATTGATGAAATACCTAAATTAAGTAAAATAGCAAACTGCAAGATTTATCTTACTTTGATTATTTATCCACTAACTTATTTGGTCACTTTTTCTATACATATATTTGGATTGTTCCTACAAATATTTCGTTCATCGGTTATTCTTTTTTTTTTTTTTGTTTTTTACAACATTCAACTATGAATTATTTGCTTGTTTATTTTGTACTAATCTAATATCTGACCATTTTAAGGAATTATTCTCGCTTTGATTATTTACTCACTAGCATACCTTTAATACTATCTACTTCACTCTTGACGTAAGCTTAGCTCCCTAATAATACAAATATCAGTAGTCGTGGATTATTATATCTTTTCTTACTATCATTATACACAATTTCTACAATACTCTAATTTTAACTAAAATTATCAGGACATCATTATCTTGTATAATTTTGAATCATCATTGACCAATGTCCTGACTAATTTCATAAGACCAGTGCTAACTCATCCCATTGATCGGTGCCAACTCATCTTATTGACCAGTGTCTTCAACATTGTATACATGTCACTTAATTCCCTGATTCTCCCCTCCATCAAAAGTGTGCCGTGTCAGCATGGCTCCCAACATTCACTCACCATGCGTCGTCTCTAAAGTCCAGCCAACGTCCTTTGTAGGAACATGGTCCCATTCTCGGAACATGGTGCCATTCTCGTTACCTCGTGCAAATTTTTCAATTTTAGTTCTTTTTCATTTCTTATAATTTTACTTAAAATTTTCAATTTTTTAATTTAAACACTTGCCTCTTTTTTTTTTTTTTTTTTTTTTCCTATTTTTACTGACATTTATTTTCGTAAATCCAAAACCTCGATATTTTCATCGACATCGATATTTTCTCTTAAATAAAAATAATGCAATTATCAGGCAAAAAAAAAAAAACACAATATTGAAAGTCAATCAGATTTACTAAAAAAAGGAAATTTTGAATTGTTCTCTTTGAAAAAGATAAAAAACAATTGTTTAACTGTTGAATTAACTTTTTAATTATCTGATTTCTAAGCATCTGCTTACAAATTTACAAAGTGCACATAGAACTACTCCTAATTATTGCTCAAACCGCTAAAAAATTAATCGAACGTTTAGAATAACAGTTCTTACCATGATAGTAAAAATAGGGATTTCTTGAATTGAAATTCCCAAAAAAAAGAAAAAAAAAGGAAACCATACAAATTTTTGGGATTTTTTGCCTTCGCAAGATATAGGGAACTTTAAACAAATGCCACAACATTATGTGTTGGATTGATTTTACCACACAAGCTCTAGTAAGAAATGCCACATGACATCATAAATATTTATTTACTTAATTATTTTAAAATATGAATAGTAATTTTTAATTGATATCCTTATGTATCCACCTAGTTACTTATTTGGAACCACCCATTCCAAACTCGTAACCACTTGGTTATAGTTACAAGTTGGTTTCTGTCGGTGGGTTTCCATTCGATACCTTCCATTACCAGCAAGTAACTAGTTAGTCACCAAATGGTAATCGATTGACTACTGACTGTCGAAAGATTTCCGATCAGTAACCACTATCTCTAGCGGGTATCCTGTTGGTTACCAAATAGTTACTAGTCGGTGACCAAGTAGTTACCAACCGGAAACTTGATAACCCATTGGATTCCAATTGATAACCGGCTACAAACTTCCATTTTCGCCCTATTTTTCAGGTTCCATAATCGGAATATTAAAACAAAACACTAGTTTTGTCACTCAATCCACCAAATCTAATAAACAAGCCCAAAATTTTCCAATAAAAAAAAAATCAACAAATATTTAGGGATGTTTGGTATGTTAGTTTGAGTTGAAATATTTTAGTTGTAATAGTAAATTTTTTTGAATTTTCAGAAAAGACAAAAAACTTTTTGAAAAAAAGACAAAAACTTTTTAGGAAAAAGACAAAAAAAAGTTTGAAATAAGTTTGAGTTGGAATGTTTGCCAAACACCCAGTTACTTAAAAATCAAAATCTAAATCCAAAAAAAAAGGTTCCTGGTTCCAATATCCATGATGGCGGCGGCATGGGCTTGTTCCGACGGACTGAAGCAATGGGTGGCATCGGCTCTCTGCAACTCGCGGCGAGATCAATGGCGAGGCGTGGTCTCTGACTTTTTCCGGCGAGGTCGAGATCGGGGCTGGGTCCTAGGCGACGGTGATCGGGAGATCTCGGGGAGATCAGTGAATTCGTCGGCCTTGCTAGGGATGATGTCGTCACAGAAGCGGAGGCACGAGGAGAAGATCGGGAACCGGCACAAGGGCGGATCTGGATCTTGCACGAAGGAGAACGGATCTCCGGTGACTACTGTAGCGAGATTGAGAGATCGGAGAACCTCCTGGAGAGGAGGGGCAGATTGGGATCTGCCGTGAAAGAGAACGAATCTCCGATGACGGCGGCGGCAAGATCACGAGATCTCGAGGAGATCAGAGAACCTGCCGGAGACGAGGGGCGGATCGGGATCCGGCGTGAAAGAGATCAAATCTCCGACAACTGCGGCGGCGAGATCGGAGAACCTCAAGGAGACGAGAGGCGGAGGGCGACATGACGACGGAACTAGCGCCGGAGATCGGAGTGTGAGGAGAGAGAGACGGTGTGGAGAAAGAGAGAGAAAGAGAGAGAGAGTGCTGAAATAGAGATGAAAGAGAAAGTGGAAAAAATATATTTTTTAGTTTTTTGATTTTAAAATTTTAATTACTATAATTATGATGTCATCGTTATGGTAATTTTTAAAAGAGTTTTTGTGATTGTGGTAAACATCAATCTACACTTTATTTTTATGACATCATCCCTAATTATTCCCAAGAAATATTTTGGACTAGACTACATACACTATCCTCACTTTCTTCTTCAAGAAAGTAGTTCAATAATGGAAAAAAAAAAAAAAATCCTATTATAAGTATTAACCTTTTCCCTATTGGTAGGAACAATAGTTATAGTTAGATGAATTTTTTTAATGACGTGGTCTATGGATTCATGTGATAAATTTATAACATGTGGTACAAAATTACTCTTAACTATAAATTAATTAATCAGACGAATGAAATTACAGTCCATATCATTGATAAAAAATGAAAAATTTCTAATGTAAAAATATCCATAAAAATGATCCAAAAACTATTAGATTTTAGGTTCTAGAGTTTTAAATAATTATTTGGGAGTTAGCACTTTATCCATCATATATTTAAAATTTAAACTTAAATAAATAAGAGAACAAACATCTAACATGAATAATGGTTGCATGTGAATCGGAACAATAAATTACTTGACAATCCTTACTCCAAATTTTAAAAAAGAAGAAACAAAGTAGCACAAAAATCAAAGAAGGTTAAAAAAAGACAATAAATGTGATTTATTTTTATATTTAGATAAATATATGACGGATTACCCTTTTTATTTTTATATTTGTTTATATGGGAAGGGTTCTGGTAGAGATTCTTTGAGAGTCACTACCGGTAGAGCCTTTTTTTGGACCATTAAAATTCAATCGAACGGTTGAAAAGTTATTGGTATATCATAGTTATCATACACCTTACCTCATACAAACTTTCCCACCCTTATTTTCTCCGTTGCCGGCGACCGTCCCGCTGCCCGTGACGGACGCCGGCGACCCACCTCCGGCCGGTCATCGACGACTTTCTCTCTCTCTTCCCCTTTCTCTCTCTTTTCTTCTCCCTCTCTTCTCTCTTTCTCTCCGGCCGACCCCCCTGCCTCCACCCCCAGCCGCCTCCACCGCCGCCCCAGCTCCGACTCCCCCTCCCCCGCCGGCAGCCCCTCCCTCTCTTCCCCTCTCTCTCTCTTCCCTTTCTCTCTCTTCTCCTCTCTCTCTCTTCCCTTTCTTTCTCTCTTCCCCCGCCGGCGCCCCCCCACCCGGCCTCCCCCTACCCCCCCGCCCCCCACTGCCGGCCCCAGCCCCAGCCGTCCCACCCCGCCGGCACCCCCTCTTTCTCTTCCCCTCTCCCCTTTCTCTCTCTTCTCCTCTCTCTCTCTTCCCCACCCGCGACTAACCCTCTCTTTCTCTCTCTCTTCTCACGTCGGGGGTAGGTGGGGGGGCTGGGTTGAGTCGTGGTGGGGGTGGGATGGGGGGCGCCGGGCAGCCGTGGGTGGGGGGGCTGAGGGCCGGGAAGAGAGAGAGAGGAGAAAATAGAGAAAGGGGAGAGGGGAAAAGAGAGAGAGGGGGTGCCGGCGGGGAGGGGGTGGCCGGGGCTGGGGCCGACGGTGGGGGGCGGGGGGTGGGGGAGGCCGGGTGGGGGGCGTCGGCGGGGGAAGAGAGAGAGAGGAGAAAAGAGAGAAAGGGAAGAGAGAGAGAGGGGAGGAGAGGGAGGGGCTGCCGGCGGGGGAGAGGTGGTCGGAGCTGGGGCGGCGGTGGAGGCGGCCGAGGGTGGGGGCAGGGGGGTCGGCCGGAGAGAGAGAGAGATAAAAGAGGGAGAAGAGAAGAGAGAGAAAGGGGAAGAAAGAGAGAAAGTCACCAGCAGCAGGTCGGAGGTGGGTCGCCGGCGTCCGTCACCGGCGACGGGACGGTCGCCGGCGATGGAGAAAATAAAGGTGGGAAAGTTTGTATGAGGTAAGGTGTATGATAACTATGATACACCAATAACTTTTCAACCGTTCGATTGAATCTTAACGGTCCAAAAAAAAGCTCTACAGGTAATGACCCTCAAAGGGTCTCTACCAGAACCCTTCCCTTGTTTATATATATATATATATATATATATATATATATCTTTTGTTAAAAGGCTTAAAATAGATCAATTTTTTTATCCATGCCTTAAAAAAAAAAAACCCAAAATCTATTTTGAACTTTCAAGACAAAGAAAAGCTAAGTTAGGTGTCAGGCATGATGAACAGTTACAAAAGTCTACCTCAAATTCCTTCCTTCGCCATGTAAATACCATGTTTGGTAAGAACAAATAATCCCATAAGCGCGCAAATGCTCTCTAATATCATCAATGGAATGGGATCTATGATTACCACAAACTTGACACGGACACCGAATCTTATCGTCTTGTGTATGAGATTTGGCAAATGACAAAAATTCTACAACACCATCTTCATATGCTTTAGTTAATCTATCAAACCACATCCATCTCCTATCCATGATTTGCGGGCAAATCCTAAACCAATAAATCAAATTAGTTCTCGAAGTCAAGATGTGCATACGTTTAAATTGCATGCATGAATATCATTTGCATTTAATTAGTTACATTATATATAAATACTCCCGGCACATGCATTAATTAAATAAATAATATATTTAATACAAAAATCCAAAAAACATAACAAAACTAAAAATACAATTACAAAACCGGCCTGGGTTATTTAACTAAAAAATCCAAAATAAAAATACATCGTAATTTTAAACATACATCGTGGTAGGATTTAACTAAAATATCCAAACTAAAAATCCAAACTACAAAAAAAAACCAATCTAATAATACATTGATTGTGATAACCCAAATTAAACACTTTGCAGTATTTAACGAATCAAAAGCAATCCAAAAAAATACAAAACAAAATTAATATTCAGGGTTCGTAAATAAAAAATTAATACAGAGGAAAACATCAAAAAGATGAGTTAATTTCGGTCATCATGACTTACAAGAATGATGATCGACCAGTAGATGGTGGTGGGTGGCGTCTAATAGCGGCGTATGGAACTGTTGTCGGAGTGATCTGATCTGATTTTTGTTCACGGCAGTTGTTGTATCGATGTGGGAAAAACAGGGCTACTCGATCTGATATGTCTGAACAAAAGGACGATGATTCCACGACGGTTTCATGGAAACCGTCGTGTAAGTCTTAAATTCAACAACGGTTTTATTTAACCGTCGTGTAATCCTCGAAACTTCCACCACGGTTCTATGAAACCGTCGTGGAATTAAATCCTTACACAACGGTTTCAGAGAAAAGTCGTGGAAATGCATACTTCCACGATGGTTTTAAAAACCCGTAGTGGAAGTCTCGACTTCCACGACGGTTTTCGGAGACCGCTTTTTGTTCCGTATTTTTGCCTCAGATTCCACGACGGTTTTTAAACAACGGCCGTGCAATCGCCGTCGTGGTATCCACATTCTGTAGTAGTGTTCCTTTTTCATTTTATTTTATTTTGGTTTTCCTAATATTATGTTTTGGGGTAGCTCGTAGCTATTTTGAATAAAGGACAAATTGAGTAATCACAATAATGCAACTATAAAAGGAAAAAAAATAAACAACTTTTGAGATTCATTAAATTAAAAAAAAAATCAGAGAAAAATAAAACATCCTACATGTCATAAATACAATAACAGCCCCAATATAGAAGAATCAATCACAGAGTTAGGAAATAGTAGTACAATTAAAAGGATTCAATTTAAACTACATTAAGGATGTAAAAGGAAATCTTGCACATATTAATCACCCAAGTCTATTAATAACATAAATCAATATAGTATAATAACATTAAATAAAGAGAAATTTTTTGGTAGTTAAAAAATTTCACATCCTTCTGTTTTAAGATATTGTGTTGTCTAATAATAACAATAATAATAAGTATAATACTAAAAGTACCTTAAGTGGAATGTTTTTTTTTTTTTAATCTACTGTAAAACAATGAAGTGGAAAAGAATATAATACATAAATTCTTTGTTTTATTGACAATTGTTGTAACGACCCGCCTTGCACATGGTGTTACCTTGCTTACATACATACTTACATACTTATAAACTAGGTCAAAATACAGCGGAAAATTTTTCCTTTTTTATACACGAATTAAAACGTGCAACTTAACAAGAAGTCTTGAACAAACATTTATACATAACATAAGTACTTAAAGTTTTTTAAAACGCGTAGCGGCATTAATATCCCACAATTTCACAGTTCGCCTCGTCACGCCTTGCCACCTTGCATCATGCATTGCTGACAGGCTGTTTACCTACAGCATAGACGTAAGACAGTGAGCTTTCGCTCAGCAAGTACAACTGTCTCGTCCGCGACTTACATATAACCATATCGAATACATCTCTAACTTAACATACATAATCACACATAACTATTCATAATCTCATAACATCATTCATAATTGCATAATCTAACAATGTCTATACATGCATGGTCCAGTTATGCTCATCTTTACTTTCTTTGCTTATCTTTCTTTTAGGGCCCTTACCTTGGTGTTCGTATCCGGCGCGCAACTATGGAGTGGTTGGGGTGGCCAGCCCAATCCAACTCACACCATAGTCCTACCCGACCTCGGACGGGTGGTACTACACCGTTAAGCTCGCTTGCCTTTTTCTTTTCTTTCTTTCCTTATCTTTTCTTTAACTCAATCTTGAGTTCATTAGTCTCGTAGGGATTAGTGAACATGCATCGTGATGTCTCACAATCCTAATTCATACTAGCATTCACATCATGCTTAACATGCTTTCTATTGATCAACATCTAACATGGCATACTAACACATATAGCATGGAATTTACATATCACATAACAGCACATAGTATAACATAACATACACCCTTAGCATACATCTACTTTACTTGGGCAAGCATCAACTAAAGCCTATGCTGTAGGCGGAGTTGTACTTACCTCTTCTTGTTATGTCCTCACTATTGCTGTCCCGTCTTGGAGTACAGCTACACGCCCTCTCCTGCTTGAGAAATGACATAGGTGAGATTCTGCTTCTAATTATAGAATGTTGGTACCCTAACCAATATACCTACTAAAACCTAGTTGTATGTCCCCGTCAGATAACTGACTTGTCCAAATTGACCTTTTACTGCTTCGGAATAATTTGAACTTGATTATCCCCTTAAGAGGCTACGTTGGATAACCTCGTGGGCTAGATCTTAATTTACTGTTGGGCTTTCCTCAAAACTTTGGGCTTCACTATAGCTTATTGGGTCAATGGTCTTGACCCACTTTTCTTGGGCCCATTTCAAATTTATGGTAGTCCTTAGGGTTACGTTGGATAACCCTTAAGGTTACCCTTACTGGTTGTTGGGCCAACCAAAGTTGACATTTGGTTAACTACTGGTCAATCCTTGTCAATTCTGGGCTTTCGGGGCTAAGCCCGGTAACTCGGGCCCTATTCTTGGCTACGGCCCGTAATCGGCTTGATTACCATTTTTATCTTAAAAATCCATCTCTTATCTTTAAACTCCATTTTCTTAACTTAATATCCCATTTCCTTTCCTTTTGCACTTTTAAGAGATTTTTCTTAAAAATCCTTAAAACTCTTTATAAAATTTTGATATTTGAAATAACACTTTGTAAATGTCATTTAGGGACGGAAACTGCTTTTGGAACAGTTTTCGCAGTTAAAATAACGGTTTGAAAAGCACTTTACAGTTTTTAGAAAATATTTTGTAAAACTAAGGTGCAGGAATTTTCGGATTCCCTACGCACCTTTCATAAAACGTGCCCAGTTTAAAAATCCATTAAGAATCTGAAAAACTTGTATTCACGAAAGTTGTAGTTCTCCAAAAATTCTAAAACTTTCGTGTTTTGCAAAAAATCTAGTTCTGCCTGTATTAGTACCAGTTTTCGTTTGAAACCGGCTGACCCTGAAAAACTGGGTGAAAACTGGGTCTGGGGATCAGCCACGGGTTTTGCTAAAAACGGAGGCCGTTGGAGCCTCATTTTGATATTCTGTCTGCGTCGTCCTCTAGGAAAAATCGATTCGAGAAACTTTCGTGTTTAGAGTTTTACTCATTCGGCCTCTAGAGGCCTTAAAATTTCACTTTTCCAAAACTGGTCAGATTCGAAACCGAATTTGACAGTTTTGAGTTTACGTCCGGTTTACGTCTTATTTCACGAATCTATCTCGACCGACCACTTCAGGAGCTTACGATTCAAGCACACAACGTTTCTAACGTCCCATTTAAACCCATAATCTGTTTCATACAGTCCATGCAACCCAAAATTAAAATCATAAATCTAGGGTTGCTTTGGTTCTAATCTTGCATACAACACATACAAGCATCACAAATTTCAACCCTAAAACTAACATGCTTTCTTGGCTGCCAAAGGGCAGATTTCGGCCACACATTGGGGGACATACAACCTAAGTTTTCTAGCATGAAAATCATTCAAAATCAACACAAATCAAGCAAGATTTAAAGCCACACAAACCCTAGATCTAGCAAACCAAGCACACACCACACTAGGGCAATAAATTGAAATTGGACTTAAGTCCATACAACCCAATCGAATCACAAATTGAACTTGAAATTAAGCTCAAAATAAGGAGGATTAGGGCTCTAGAAATTACCTTGACCAAAGCTAAAGTTTGGTCACAATTCCTCATTCCCTTGCTCACCAAGACCCACGCCCACTAGGGAGATGGGCACCAAAAATTGGTTGGCTCTTGCTTGCTCCTCCAAGTCGAACTCTCCTAGATCAAAAGCCCCAAAAATATTTCAAGTTCCTCTCCCTTTCTCCCCTCCTTCCTCTTCGGCCACTAGCCCTAGAAACCCACAAAATTTCTCAATCTTGCTCTAGCTTTTTGCCACCTCAAATTCACTCCTCAACAAGTAAAAGCCCTCAAGAAAAACTTGATTTTCACTTCTCTCTCTCCCTCTTCCTTGCTGCTGAAATTCCTAGAGTAAAAGAGCAAGAGTTTGGCTACAATTTCACATAAAAAGGAATAGAGAAAATGATGGGGTATTTATAGGCATGAGGGAGGTTTGAGTTAATCACACTTTGGCCCCAAAATTTTGGCTTTCTCTCCCTTTTTCCCTTGAGTTACCGAGCCCTTGAGTGGAGGAGAAGGCTCCACATATGCTAGCTTGAGCTAGTGGAAGGTGAGATCATGAGGTATGGGCAATTGTCCTCACCTTGCTTAGGCTTTGTTTGGCCATTTGTGTTCTCCAAAACTCATTTTTCTTTGTTTGTGCTACACAGATAATTCTAATATTGTGGTTCACCAAAACACAATATTTTTATATCGTACCGAAGTACAAAATTTATCTGTGTGATTTTTGGATTGAAAAAAATATTTTCCTTAATTTTTCCGAACCCCTTTTTGGCCTTAAATCTTAACTTGGTGTACTTGATTTTCTAGGGACGTTTTACAGCCTATTCTTGCTATCTAGTTCACAAAACATCATTCTCAGAACTCTTTCTGCACTGAACTTTGAAAATCTCGCAAAGTCAACCTTTTGACTTTTTGTCGGTCAAACTTTGACTTTTTCGGTCAAAGTTGACTTTCGTAAAATCTTACACTGTTTCGGCCTTTTCGACTTGAAAGGTTCGTTTTCGAGTTTAGAAATAAATTTTGAGTCTTCTCGACCCATTAAAACTCACAAAATCTTTCAAAAGCCCTAAACCGAGCTTTTTCACAAATATTTTTATAAAGTGAAAATAATTCCTAAAAAGGAAAATATACATAGAAAATATCGAATATTACAATTATAGTATTGCGAGATTGTAAACTGGACTTGATTAAGTTGTTTTTGTATTTTTCAATTATAAATCACTTTTACTTATATTATGCGTTAAATGTATTTATTATATATATACATTATTTTATTATTAAAGATAGATCAATTTAGGTATTATCTAGTTCTTTTTCATTCCCTATAATTTTCATTGAATTTTTTTTTCAATTTTCTAAGGCAAACATTTGTCCCTTTTTTTCATTTTTACTAACATATATTTTCGTAAATCCAAACTCTCCATATTTTCATCAACATCAACATTTTTATCCTTGAATAAAAGTAATACAATTATCAAGCAAAAAAAAAAGGCAATATTGATAGTCAAACAGATTTATTAAAAAAAAAAAGGCAACTTTAAATTACTCTTTTGAACAAAGGCAAAAATAATTATTTAACTGTTGAATTTACTTTTTCACTATATGATTTCTAAGTTTCTACGCTACAAATTTATACTGTGTGCACATAGAACTACTTTTATTGGTCAAATTAAAAAATTTATTGAACGTTTAGAGTAACAGTTCCTATCGTGGTAAGAAAAATAGGGATTCCGAGCATTGAAATTCCAAATAAATTAAAATAAAATCGAAACCATACAAATTTTTGGGCCTTTTTTGCAAGAAATATTTTGGGCCACGCTACAGACACTATCCTCACTTTCTTCATCAAGAAAGTAGTTCAATAATGGGGGGAAAAATCTATATTAAGTACTATCCTTTTCAATATTGATAGGAATTATAATTTTAGTTAAATGAAATTTTCAATGATATGGGTCTACGGGTTCATGTGATAAATTTACAACATGCAGTACAAAATTACTCTTAACCATAAATTAAAACATTGAAAAATTGATCAAGTAATTGAAATTACAGTTTATATCGTTAATGAAAAAATGACAAATTCTAATATAAAAATATCTATAAAAATGATCCAAAAAATGATTTAGATTTTAGGTTCTACAGTTTTATATTAATTATTTAGGAGTTAGCACTTTACCCACCATACATTTAAAAAATTAAACTTAAATAGATAAGTGAATAAATATCTAACATGAATAGTGGTTGCATGTGGAGCGGAAAAATAAATTCATACTTGACAATTCTCCCTCAAAGTTTTAAAAAAGAAGAAATAAAGTAGCACAAAAATCAGAGAAGGTTAAAAATAGACCATTAATGTGTGATTCAACTTTGTGGTTACATAAATATATGACGGACTACCCCTATTTATTTTTATATTTGTTTCTTTTTATTTATACATATATTTTTTGCCAAAAAGTTTAAAATAGATCCTTTCTCTATCCATGCCTCAAAAAAAAAAAAAAAAAAAAAAAAAAATCCAAATCTACTTTAAACTTACAAGAAAAAAGAACTAATTAAGTTAGGTGATTACAAAAGTCCACCTCAAATTCCTTCCTTCCTTTTACATTTTATTTTATTTTGGTTTTTCTAATCTTATGTTTTTGGGTGGCTTGCAGCTGACTTTGAATAACGGACAAATTGAATAATCATAGTAAATCCTACCTGTCATAAATACAACAGCTCCAACTTAGAAGAATCAATCACAAGGTTCGGAAATACTACTACAATTAAAAGGATTAAATTTAAATTACATTAAGGATGTAAAAGGAAATGTGCACATATTAATCACCCAAGTCTATTAATAACATAAATCAATATAGATAGATACACATCACAACAGAGAAAAACAATGCGGCAATTCCATATTAAAATGAGTAAAAGAGTTTTTGAACGACTCTTCAATTATTCTACCTAAGTGTTGGAGATAGAGACGGAGGGAATATGGCTGACCTAGTAGAAATCTTCCCCTTCACTTGCTCTCAGTCTTTCTTCGAATTCCTTTGGCATGCGACTTACATACAATTCACGGAGGGTGGTGACGTGTTTCAGCCCCTCAGGAATCATCCTCAGTTGAGGAATATCTTTAATATCTAATCTCTTGAGATTGGGCATTGCACCTTCCTCAACTTCCCATTCAACCAAACTGTGTAACAAATGAAGCCTAAGAATCTCCAGCTTAGGAAACCCACCATCTGAGAACACCAATTTATACCCACCCTTATTAAAATCATAGGACCACTGGAGTATTCTCAAGTTCGGCAGCTTTTCCAAGACCGCTATCTTGTCCTGATCACATGAGCAAGTGGACAAATGGAATTTTGTGAGGCTTTTCGATAGAAATCTAAGATTTTCTTGGGATAACTGCCCTTCCAAACTCAGCTTAGACAATACATGACAGTGAGAAAGCAATTCCAGATTTGGGAATTCTCTATCATACCAAATATGCATACCCAAGGATTGAAGGTTGCCTAGTTGAGAATGAAAGTTGAGAGAGTTGAGGACCAAGGTTACTTCTTTATCACTTCTAAACTCTCTTATTTCTAAAACACGAATATTACTCAATGGAAGGACTTCATTGTCTCTGATCAGATGCTTTGCTTCTATCCCCTTCAGTGTCACAATCTTTTTCAAGGAATCATTTCCAAAAAGTGCACCCCTAGCCCAACGATGACGTGAATAATAGTATGGTAATAGTAGATGTCTCAAATGTCTCAACCTTGACATTGTGCTAGTTAGCATGACTTCCATATATCTTGGACCACGAAGATCTAGAGTTTGCAAAAGCAACAAATTTCCTATGGACTTTGGCAATCTTAATCTTCTAACACCACATACTTTGAGATGCATCAAGAGAATTAAATTACCGATTCCACTAGGAAGCTTACAAGCACCAACTCTTCCTTGAAAATCAAGTTCCAATACTCTCAAGAGCAGGAAATTCTCCCTTTTTAGAGACAAAATGGGAACAGAGCAGAAAAGAGAACGGAGATTAGATTGTACTTGTCCCGCCCAAGGTGTATGCCCATCAAGATCGTGGTTCCTTTGAATCGCAATTCTGTGTGAACGAGCTGCGATAGCATTCTGATTCGCCTTACTTGACTGCACAATCTCTAGAAAAAGTTCTTCCTTTGCCCTTGATATACAGAAGTCTCGCATCAAATCATGCAATCGGATCGTCTTCACACCTTTCCCTGTATTGTCCTTTTTGCTCACTTGAACCATGCATCTGTCAATCAATTCTCCCAAGTATTGTTCAGCAATATCTTCAATTAATCTCCCTCCATCTTCTTCCTTTCCGACTGTTGGTATAAAACCTTCTGCAATCCATAGTCGAATCAACCTTCCTTTTGCTATCTCACTATCTTCTGGGAATCTTCCCAAATAAAGAAAGCAGGGCTTCAAATGATAAGGCAAATCCTGGAAGCTCAACTCCAAGATATCCTCCACCCGATATTGTTGCGTTGATTTTAGTTGATTGATCATGCGTGATGTCACCTCTTTTAGCACCTTTTCCCATTCATCCACCGAATTAATTTTTGTTCTTAAAAAGCCTCCGAGCACAATGATTGCAAGAGGTAGACCTCCACATTTTTCCGCCATAGCCTTTCCTAATTCCTCCAAGTCAAAAGAAACACCATGCTGCCCCAAAGTTTCTCGAGGAATTGCTTTTCGTTTAAGGAGCTCCCAGCTCTCTAAGGTGGTTAAGAGTGGAGGTCTTATCAGGGGGGACAGAGGATCGGCTGATGAAGCTAGTGTCTCTATGCGTGTGGTGAACATGACTTTGCTTCCCAGCTTTCCTATAGGGAAAGCATTCTGAACTCTGTTCCAAGCATCAATATGCCATATATCATCAAGCACAATAAGATATCGCTTCTCTTCTAACTCATTTTTCAAAAGACAACTCAACTCGTGATCATCCAATCCGTTTAAGAACTCTCTTTTACTTTTCCTTTCTTCTAGAAACTCTTTTGTATATTTCCGTCCTTCGAAGTTTCTTCTATCAGGATGATCAGATTGAAAACCAACTTGAATAAGAATTTCAGACAAAACCTCCTTTGTCACGTATTGTTGAGATAGGAAAACCCAAGCGCAACAATCAAAATGCTTCTTCACATCAATGTCGTTGTATACTTTCTTTGCAAGTGTGGTTTTGCCTAACCCCCCCATTCCCACAACAGAAACAACACACCGCCCATTTTGTAGTTCCAGCAATTGAGCCTTCAAAGCAGCCATGGTATCATTCAACATGAGAATATCATCTTCCTCATCGTCTGGATAACATCTTCTCAAATTCCTCAGAGAATTAGTTCCTTGATCTCCACTACCAAACTGAATCTCGTACGTTTGCCTCTTTTCCTTGATGCTTCTAAGTTTATCCTCGATGGTGCTGAGCTTGGTTTGGAGTTTTCGGAGATGAAACAGTTTGATATAGGAGGAGCGTACTTTGAAGATGTAGGTCTCAATGGAATCCTCAATCTCAGATGCCACGTCTCTGACTTCTGTTATCCATAAGCGGACACGTTCATCTTGTTCTTGCTTTCGATCTGCATCTTTTAAGAAGCTTTTCATATACTTCAACTCATTTTGTAGTTTCTCGACGTCATTCCTTACACCCCTTAAGGAAGCAGCTTCATGAATGAGTAGTTCGGCGATTCTTTCGACAACTTGGGATATAACTGCCTCAGCCAATTTTGTCACAAGTACTTCTGCCATTTAGGCCAAATGCACTGTCCTATTAATACAACATTGATGCAATTAATTGTAGAAACAATTGAAATGAACAGACTACCAATCCTTAAAGAGGAAAACCTCAATAATAAATTATTAAAATGCACAAAAAGTAAAAATTAGAAAAGATTAAAAGAAAAAATCGACTGTAAGACTTCACATGAATTATGATGTAGCTCACTACATTTTTTTTGGGTTCATTTTTGACACTACATTTTCGGGAATTCATGACTAACTTCTATACTAGCAAATGACATATAGTTTATTATTAGTCTTTAAGTAGTTAAAATCTTTTTTTTTTTTAATTTTTTTACTTAGAATGTAAAATAAAAGGATCCATGCGATTTTATCAACCTAATGTTTACTGCTATAATGACTCGTGGCTAGACTCTCACAAACGGGCATACGACACTTGCTTGACACTCGTGGCGAGAAAGTTTCTAGAACCAAACGTGGAACAAGAAATCACAGCAACACATATACGGCACAAGTACTTGATAAACGACAATAACTAATTAAAGTAATCAAACACATTGAAAGCACGTAAACAAGAAGACATGTGAGATTTAGGGGCATAATTTGTCATTTAAACATTGAGTTATTAACGATCACAATCTCTGCTCTTGCATTTTTCTAATTCTCAGTTAATATTCTACCATGAAATATGGTTCCAAGTAGAAAATTAATAACCCATATGAAGCTATTAGCAGAGACCTCAGAACCGTATCAACTTCAAGATTTCAATGCACAATAAGCTTGTTAGTTCTTGACATTATTACAGCAAGCTTTCAGCTTCTTATAAGAATCGCATATGATGGCGCAAGTATTTTAGTTTTAAGCACGAATTCAGAAACTTTGTGAAATTAATGGGTTGAACCAAAAGAAAAACAACAAATGAAGGATACATACCTCAACACTTCGCTTTGAGCAAGATATCAAGTCCGTTTTCAAAATAATGGGAGATGAAAACGGTCCTTTCTCCTATGAAATTCTGTTACGAGACGGAGGTAACTAGTAAGAGACTATTTTACATACTTGATCTTGAAATTTGAGAAAGAAGTTGCATCTGTAAACGGCAATTAAGATGCAGAAGATATGTTTGCAATATGAAAACATCGGAACGGAACGGAACGGAATGGTTCAAACTCAGTGAGCTCATCAAGAAAGGTTTATTAAATACCAAAAGAAAGAAACAAAATAATACCATACTAACAATGCCAATAAAGATTTAAAGAAGGAAAAATTAGAGATACCTAAAGGGAAACATTAAAGATTCGAAGAAGTACAACCATTAGTCACATTAATGTTCTAATAAAATAAGAAGAGAAATGAGCTCATCTTCTCTAGGATTTCCCTAAAAGAGCCATATCAAAGAGAACGATAATAAGACAGAACAATTACTCGACATAATAAGACGGAACAACAAAAAAGGAGCCACTTCCTTGATCAACATTTTCCTTGTTTTGAGACTGATCCTAGAAACAACCCCATTAATCTCATTACATGATGGACAACGTGTAAACTTGCCGATTTGAACCTTAAATGATAAGAGATTTATAGATTAGAGTCAGACATGTCCAGTACAGTTCACTTTCCAAATATATATATATATATATATATATTTTACCGGTGGGCTTGTAAAATATATATTTCTATAAGAGATAATTGTCTTACCTCGTCCCCTTCAGCCAATTGATCAGTTCGTTCCCTTCCAGATACAGTAGCAAATGCAGTTTGTGACTTGGGTTCAAACTCTTAAAGCTTACCGCAGATCCTTTGACGCTACCTAGTTACATTACAACATAGAGACAATTAATAGTGGAAACAAGTGAAATGAACAGAGTACCTATCCTTAAAGAGGAAAACCTCAATAATATATAATTAATATGCACAAAAGGCAAAAATTAGGGAAAAAAAAAAAAAAAAGAAGTTGGACTAGAAGACCAAGTATGCACATGATTTACGTTATAGCTTACTACAGTTGTTTTGCCCATTTTTCACAATACATATATTTTCAGGAATACATGACTAACTTCTATTCTAGCAAATGACATGTAGTTTTTATTTAGTTGTTAAATAATCAAAATCGCTACCTAGTTACATTACAATCGTTATTATTATCATTTCTATTGTATCAATATATTATTATTATTATTATTATTTTAGTACAAAGTTACCTTACACTTGCTGAAGAAAAAGCAAAAGATTCTCCGTGTTTCCCTAAAAAAGAATATGTATATATATATATATATATATATATAAATTATTCACAAGGGCAATTTGAAAAATGTTGGAAATCTCCCCCCACCAAATGTTGACCCTTAAATCAGGAAAATGTTAACCCTTAGGTAAGTAACTCCAAACCTTTCAAAATATAGAGGTTATTGGAGGGATTAGATATCAAATATCATAAGAGAAACATCATCTCCTTCTCGTTTCCTATTTCCTTCACCTAGGTGATCTATTACTATCATTCCCATTTTTTTTCCTCATCTCTGCCAAACATATACGCTAAAGATTTAAAGAAGTAAACCAGTAATGGCTTCGTTCAAAAAACTTCAGAAGAGAAATTACTAAAAACTTCTTCAGGAGATAGTCGTCTTATTCTTACCTAATCGATCGATCTGCAGTCCTCCCTCCCCTTTAGCCGAGTTGGTCCCCTTCTTGCTCCATTTCCAAATCCAGTTCAATAAAGCGTTTCCAGATGTCTTCAACTGTAGTTATTTGATAAAAACAAAAACTAAGGTAACCAAACACTTAGAATGCACATAAACAAGTGGCGCAGCTATACATGTGAAATTTAGGAACAGAATTATCTCTTTAAGCATTTTTTTCAATTGTGATAATAGTCTCTGCTCAGTCTCAATGCTTGTTAGGTTGTTAGTTTATAATATTTTATCCATCTATGGTTCCAAGTGGAATAATAGTAACCGAAGTTAAAGTTTAGCAAAGACCTCATAATCATATTACCTCCAAATTTTTAATCACACAACGCTATTTATATCGTGTAATTGAGTCCCTTCAGTTCAGAGAAGAGTTTGCGAAACAATTTTCTAATAAAGTGGATACTTTAGAAAATATTACGTCATCTGTGTTTCTAGGGTCTCAGTAATAACGATGGAACTATAGAGATCAATATGATGATCTACATAATCAACGCTAACTACAATCAATGCACGATAAGCTTGTAAGGAACAAAAAAAAGGTATGGCAGCCTACTTATGAAATTCGCAATCTCTTCTCCGATTAATCGCTTCTTGCTAGAGAGAAGCCTGTATTCGTGATTTGCATTTTGGACGAGTGCTCTTTATGAAGTTACTACATTTTCCCGTAATAAATATAACTAACTAACGAAGGAGATCAAGAGCCTTTTAATAATAATGGGAGATCAAAGCAGTCCTTTCTCGAAGGAATTTTAATGCTTCTATAAGAAAGAGGTAACTAGTAACTAGTAAGTGATTGTTTTCTACACATGACCTTAAAATTAGAGAAAGAAGTTACTTAGTAAATGAAAACCAAGCAGATGTTGTGATGTTCCTGATGTGCATAAAGGATGTCTGGAGAATGATACTACGGGGAATGGCTCAACCTCAGCGAGTTTATCAAGAAAGGTTTATTTAATGCCAAAAGCGAGGTCAATTAAAAGACAACGGACTAAAACATTCAGAATAGCAAACAACACCAGAGCAAAATACAAAGGAACTGCAAATCCTTCAAAATATAGAGATTGTTGGAGGAATTGCATACCAAGTATCATAAGCAAAAGGACATCTCGCTCTCCATTCTGATTTTCCTCAACTAAGTGATCTACCCTGGAACCAAAAATCTATTTGCGTACACCAATTTTTATTTTTATTTTTTCAAGATAAAATAAATTTAAAGGGGACTATGTGAGAATTTTTAATTTTAGTGGGGACAAAATAGTAAAATTTTATAAAATTAATTTTAGTAGGGAATATGTGAGAATTTATTTTAGTGGGAGCAAAATAAGTTCTATATGAGAATTTTTTAATTTTAGTAGGCCAAATTTTAAAAATTATAAAACTTTTAGGGTAAAGATAAAATAACAAAAAAAAAAAAAAAACATTTCGCATCTTCTGGATCTACTACTCTGTCATTCCTATTTTTTCTCATTCTTATCAAACATACGCTAAAGCTTCAAAGAAGTAAAACCGGTAGTCACAATGTTCAAACAACGTAAGAAGAGAAATTACTAAAAATTTCTTCAGGAGATAGTAGTCTTATTCTTACCTAATCGATTTGCTATCTTCCTTCCCTTTACCCGAGTTGGTCTCCGTCAAGTTCTATTTTCAAATCCAGTTCCACAAAGCGTTTCAAGATGTCTTCAACTTTACTGCAGTTCGATGGAAGTTACCTTTGAATTATTGATACAAGACAAAAGTAGGAAAAATTCTGTGTGGATGCAAGTGTATGTGGATCGCGGTATCCAAAACGTGTGGTCGATGTCATTCTTTTTTTTTTTTTTGGAGGAAAAAGTAATAAATCTTTAATCTTTAATTTTTCGTAATCATGTGTTTTTATATATAACATCCTTAGCTCCTGTAATTAATATATTGAATCAAAATAAACCTAAACTAATCAAACTTTGACCCTTCTTTGTTCTAACATTTTGAAAATAATTAAAACAATATTTTAAAAAAAAAGCGTTTTTTGATGTCTTCAATAAAGCGTTTCAAGATGTCTTCAACTTTATTGCAATTTGAAGGAAGCTTGCTATATTTCAATTATTGAAGGAACCTTCCTATATTTCAATTATTGATCAGTTGGAAAGATTCTCTGCGTTTTTTTATATTAAAAAGGGCAAATTATTCAATAAATCCTTAAACTTTTATGTTTGTGTAATTTTGATCCTTAATCTTTTTTTCTTTTTTTTAGTTGGAATGCCTATAAATTATTAAAATATTACTACAGTAGTCCTTTCCGTAAATGTTTTGACCAAATTCGTAAGTAATTTGATTAAAAAATGATGCTAACTAACAAATTTTGTTAAAAAATTAACGGAATTAATTATTGTAATAATATTTTAATAATTTAAGGGCATTCTAGCTTTAAAAAAAGATTATAGACTAAACTTTTACAAACTTAAAAGTTTAGTGACAATTTACCTAAAAACAAAAAAACAAAACAAAACAAAACAAAAAACAAAAATATTTGTGTGAATGGAAGTGTAAGTGGATCACTATATCCAAACCGTTTGGAACCTGCACCCTTTTGAGTTGGTCGATGCCATTTTTTTTTTCTAGCAAAAATTACTAAAATCTCTTAGGTTCAGTCTGTTACACCAATTAAAGTAGGAGTTTTGGAGTTTTTTTTTTTTGGGTTGAAAATGAATAATATTTAATAACATATGTTTGGAGTTTTAGAGTTCTGGAGTTTTTTTTTTCTTTTTTTTTTTTGGTTGAAAATGAATAAATATTTAATAACGTATATTTGGAGTTTTGAAGTTTCAGAGATTTTTTTTTTTTTAGAAGAGGAATGACGTCGTCAATCTCAAGGATTTTCGTAGGTCATGAGCCACCAAAGACAGTGATGAAACAGAATCAAAATGAAAAGGTTTAAAGTTGGACAGTTATGGCGAATTGCCCAAGTTATTAAAGTTTCGATTTTTTTTACATTCATGAATTAGATAAAATATATCCATTTTAGAAGCCGTTTCCACAATTTTTTTCACAATATTTTTTTAGAAAGTTCCATAAAACAAAAAAAAAAAAAAAAAAACAAAGTTACCAATATATAAATGCTAAACAATTAATTGAACACACTGCTACTTATTTACCATAGCGAAATTCAATTTCTTTTTTTTCCTTTGAAATGAAATTCGTAGTCAAAAATTTATCCGTAAAGTTAAATGGACAAAGGTGATGAGCTAAGTCTCGCTAAGAGGCAAGAAAATAGAAATTATTTCTCAAGCTAACGTCTTCCTTAAACTCATCAATGATTAAAGAGTTACAGATATTATAGCTAAGCGCAGTATTGCTGGGCTCGTATATATAAATCTCGTCGTTTAAAAAAATCACTTCATTTTGAAAAATAAATAAATAAATAAATATGTTTAGGAGATAGTCGACTTACCTAATTAATCAGATCTTGCAGTTCCAACACCAGATCCAGTTCTATAAGCCTGCTTTTGAAGATGTCTTCCATTCTATTTTAGTTTGATGGACGGACTTGAGTTGGGTTTGTTAGATGGAGATCCTATGTTATTTATTATTATATTAAGTAATGGAAGCTACCTGACAATTGCTGAAGAAAACGCAAAAGTTTTCCTAGTAAAAGACAAGGAAAAAGCAAAAGTTGCAAAGATTCTTTGTTTCCCACCCAAAAAAGAGAAAGGGTGTGGGAAAGTGAATGTTACATGCTCGATGCTCCCAAAATTAACTCTATATCTCTTTTATTTACGTTGGTTTTTTTTTTAATTATAATATAGATATAATTTAATAGTAATTTTACAATTAACTTAATTATAAATAATTGACTATAAAGTTTGGATAACAAACTGAAGGTCCACCTTGGGATATTATTATTAATAAAAAGGTAAGCTTCCATAAACAATGTAGTAACCCAACAACAGTCACACAAGATGTCTTATGAATGGGATTGAGTTCTGACAGGATGCAGATATGATCCCAAGTGTATTTAATAATGGATTAATTTGAACTCCCAAGATCTTTAAAAAATTCTTAATAATTTGAACTTGTTTACGATCAAATTACCAATTACAGAGACATTAAATTTTTATTTAAAAAAAAAGAGCAAATTTATGATAAGAACTATTTAATTTATCATACTAATAAGTACTGTTCTTTTAGTTATTAAAAATTTGAAATCGTTAATATTTAATGACCACTTAAATTAAAAGAATGACTCAAAGACGACCATACTTTGTAAAAGTCTTCATCTTGCTTTTGGAAAATGTATGTTTAAAGCGCGTACTCAAGTCCACTTCTTTTGTCAGGCAAGGAAAAAGAGAGAAAGAAAATAATGAAAAAAAAGCGCGCAATTGCTTTTTATTCTTTCTTTGATTTTATAAGTAGCGTATAAATATGCACTTTGTCTCATATTTATAATACCCGCGTTATTGTCAAAAATAAATAAATAATACTCCCTTATTGTAACACTCACTTACTGTATTTTATGTTTACCGTTATTTAACATAATTATAAACTTGTGTATGACGATGTGTTTGATTCTATTCTAGTTTGATGGACGGATTCTATTCTAATCCGTTGGAAAGTGACTGTTATTATAGTACAGATATAATTTAGGGGGTGTTTGGTTCGCTAGTTTGAGTTGAAATATTTTAGTTGTAATAGTAAATTTTTTTGAATTTTCAGAAAAGACAAAAAACTTTTTGGGAAAAAGACAAAAATTTTTTGGGAAAAGTCAAAAAAAATTTGAGTTGGAACGGAGATGAACTCGCGAACCAAACACCCCCTTAAAGGTTTTCTTTTATTTTTTGTTTATTATATGACGGTAGAATTTGAATCCTGGTCCATGACAAACCAAAGATCCACCTTCAATATTTCACTTATTTATGGCTGAAACCTTGATATTTGCCTGTTTCTAAACCAATAAAACATAATAAAATTATTCACTACGAGGATAAACTCTGCAAACATCTGTAAACAATATAA
>CM046378.1:11386145-11404145 GCA_025413485.1 Ficus microcarpa | reverse complement strand
AGATTGTTTTAATGTTTATATATGGATTGAGTTTTCTCTTTCTTTGAGCTAACTTTTGGGGTTGAATTTTGCCGAAACTAATTTAATATGGCATTAGAACTAGATTTTACAAGCTTAAATAAGAGAAATCCAAGTTTACTTTTTTGTGCGGGTTTTGTAGTTCAGAATTAAGAAACTACCAGTCTGTCTGCACAAGTCAATATGGATTAAGCCAAACAAAATAATTTGCGCATAAGATAGAATATCATATTACTCCAAAGGACAAGCATTTATCGAGTCAATGATTTAGAGTCTATAACAATGAGAGTCTATGAGACTTTTTGGCGTGTTTCCAGGCATTTAGAATGATTTAGAGTATTCGTTAGAGTATTTCTCATGGAGCTTAAGAGTTAGAGAAAACAAAAGCATTGAAGTTTACCCGTATATGTTGGATGCAGGGACTTTAGGTGGTGCTAGTTAAATTTTTTGTTCTTCTAGTTTTACCTCAAAAATTTTATAATTTTTATAATTTATCCCCACTAGAAACTAAAAATTTTCATCTATTATATTCCTTACTTTTCCCCACTAAAAATTAAAAATTTTCATATAATCCTCACTAAAATTAATCCTATAAAAAAAGTTTTGTAACGTTATTGCTTTGCCCCCACAAAACTTAAAAATTATCACATAACCCCACTAATATTTATTTTATCTTGAAAAAAAAAATTTGTATACACCCCCACTGAAATATATTTCTGGTTCCATCCCTGGTTGGATGTTATCAATCTGAAATAAGTTTAAAAAGGAGCTAAAGGTGGATTGCAACTGCTTGGTGTAAGTTAGTCTGACCAAAGGCAAGCATGGAGGATTGGGTAAGTCAATTGGACCGAAAGCAAGCCGTGCAAGCCAAGCAAAGGCTTGTAGATAGAGCGAGAGAAGAAGAGGGAGAGAAGAAGAGAGAGTTCTCAAGAAATTACACACAAAATTTTCCGTTCTTTCTCATCTCCATCTCCCTTACCTAGCCACAATTGTCATCATCCTTATTCTCTTTTATCAATTCTTTTTTTAGAGCACAAAGACGATTCTATTAGGCAAGATGTATAATATTTTTAAATATTGTTGTTTGACGATGGTTTCTTTTATTTGTTTGTTATTGATGGTAAACAATTATGTTCAATGGCCTTGATGTCTCCGACGAAAGTTTTCTATATTATTGGTTAGAAGGTATTGATGATCATGTTTATGGTAAAGGTTGTACTCTTGGATTGAGATTGAGATTGAGATCTATTAATTTGGCTTCATTTTAATATCTATGGTTTTTGCGAGTTCGTGTTGATAACGATTTTATTAATTGATGGAAGTGCATTTTAGGGTTTTTATCTTTGAATTCATGATTTTATTGGAGTGTCAATTTAAGGATTTTATATGTAAAAAAAATGCCTTAGGGCCATATTTTGCATGTATGTGAGTATATACGTTGTGGCGATAATTTTTATATTTTTAGTGCATTTTATTTGTGAAATGTTTGGATTTGACTACTACTAGAAATTCCATGTTTAATGACTAGTTTTTGAAACCTTTTTTAATGGTGCAAATGGACTCCATTTTTTATTGTTGGAAAAGCCCTGATGTCTACTTTTATTTGAAACAAGTTTCAGGTCGTTTGGAGACTTTTGTAAATTTTTATTATTTTTCAAAGTAGCAGAGATCCGACTGTTCATTTCTGTAAACTTTTGGTGATCAGATTTCGAAAGTGTTTTAAAGGGTCCAATGATCTGTGTTTTTAACAAATTAAAGACTGTTAGAAAGCTCTGCATGTCTACTTTCTTTTAAAATTGGTTTGAGGCTATTTGGAGACATGTGATATTTTTAATGAATTTTTGAAGGGGAGAGGATCAGCTGTCTATTTTTTGCAAAGTTTTGTAATTTTATGCAATTGTTGGCTTTTTTGTATTTTGATATTATTAGATGATGAAATAGGCTTATTAAGTGCAGTTATAATATGATGGATGTGTCTGATGAATTATTAAGGACTTTTAATAATTTATTTATACTAATTATTAATGGCTTGAATGGTTCTGAAGGCGAACACTGGAGATCTCAATTGCACGTCACCGTCAAGAAAATTTAAAAAGGTTAAATAAGGCATTTATATAAATATACTCTAACTTGCAACATGAATTAAAGAATAAAGAAGTATTAATTTTAATGTTAATGTTGATGTTATGATTTTTTTTAATACTTCTCTTATGATGACCTTTTTTTATTTTATTTTATTATTCTTTAAAGAATTAAGAAGTATAAATTTGATATTGATGATGATGTTATGATGTTTTTTTAAATACTTGATGATGTTTTGATAAAATATGTGTGTGTGTGTGTTTATGCATTTTTAAAATTTTATAATGCCGTTGTACATCCTTGATGATGATATTGTCCGGTGAGCGAACTTTTATGTCACTGTTGGTTTGGGATTAACTACCCCTCTCCTCTTGTGACTAGTGTGTTTTGACAGTATAACGTCGGGTCAGATATATGATGATTTTGAAAGTTTAAAAGTTTTTCAAAGTTGTTTTTATTTATGAATATAATTTATGATGATGACAAAAAAAAAAAAAAAGCTATTTATATTTATAAGATTTAAGTGTTTTACTAAGATGGGCAAAGAATATATATATATATATATATTTTTTCTGGTTTTAATTTAGGTTGCTAGGGTTTGTCTTATAAATTCTTCGTTTTTTTGGTTTTTTTTTTTATTTGGGTGTTTGTTTTGGGAGGATAACGGGATATTTGATATTTTACCTGCAATGATTGTCTTCATCTCTTATTATATAACCGTAAAAAATGACGTGTAGGTTTTGTACTTTTGGATATATATATATTTGAAGGAGAAGGGAGAAGATGCACCGAGACTCAAAAAAAAACAAAAAAAAAAAAAATCATAAAAAGGTAAAAGTAACACAGCTGTAAGCCATTATCTAAAAATTCCGTTACTTAACCTCCGTCTGTATCAATGTCTGATATGTAACGTTTTGATAACGTGTCAAAATTTAATAAGAGAGACAGTAAATGTGAACTCAATTTGAAGATGTAACTTTGGTTTGATATTACAACTCTAATTTTAATTTATCATTTTAATTTTTATTTTTTTTAAATTAATAAAAATTAAAATTAATTTTTAAAAGGTTAATCAGTTCTAATTTAAAATTTGAGTTGGAATTATAATATCAAACAAAAGGATAGTTTTTGAGATATTTGAATATAAGTTTTAAATCAAATGTGTGTTTATTAGTTGAAAAAACTATATGAATAAAAAATATATTAGGGAGTTTGGTGGAGTAGTTTGAGTTGAGATTTTTAAGTTGGAATAGTAAATTTTTTTGAATTTTCAAAAAAGACAAAAAACTTTTTGAGAAAAGACAAAAACTTTTTACGAAAAAGACAAAAACTTTTTAGGAAAAAGACAAAAAAAATTTTGAGATGAGATAAGATGAGATGGTTTACCAAATGAAGCCATATAAAGATTTAAAATTGTTTAGAAAGAATATCAATATAAATCTTGATTTATTTTTTTTTTAAATTTTACATATTATAAAATAATATCAATGTGTTTCGGGTTTTGGGATCGTCTACATGTGTACCTGTGTTCTTGACATTAAAAGAAAAATAAAAAAAATTGTTCTGACACCGAGTTCACAATTACATCAGTGCCTTCACAATCGTCCTACAGTTGACCATTGATTGGGAACACATTCGTAGGATACAACCGCTCCATGTTGTAGAATTTTCCAAAGGGCTGTTTACACTGTCTACAAACCATGAGTATTTTATTTTATTTTTTGCTATCAAAACTGTGAGTATTTTTACCCCAAAAAAAAAAAAAAAACTATGAGTAATTTGACTTTTTAACTTAGTAATTTGATATTTTGATTCTCAATCTTTTAAAATGGAATACGATTTCTTTTCTTTTTCAATATATTTTTTTTATAGGGAACATTTTATTTTTAACATTTTATTCCTTAGCCTTACCATTAATAATGGATTTTTTTAACATCTAATAAAGGAATTCATGTGCCCATCACATGATTGCATTTTTTCCCCCTCTAAAAGCATAAAATTGAAGTACCCAATTTTATGTTCACTATCGTTAAAAACCCTTAAAATTAAAATTTTGATACTTATTATAATTATTTTTTGTTTGTTTGCGTTCTTTTATATTATGTGGAGACAGTTGTTGTAGATAAATTAGTATTTTTTTTTTCCGTGAGGAATTTATGGTGGTTAGGGTCTATATCTTTTTCGTGAGGCCATTAATGTTGTTGTGACAAATTAGTAAATTATTCAATTCAGCATCGTCAGTTTAATTGGTGGTTCTCGACTTTAGATTTTATTCTCTATTTATTTTATGGGGATATGAATTCTGCGTATTATTCTTTAGGAGTTTTTTTTGTCCTAGATTATGCATTCTTTCTCTCTATCAGATTTTTTTCTTTTGGGGGTCTTTTTTCAGTCTTTCTACCAAGTAGGGAGGTTATTAATGAAGGTGAGAATTCTGTAATGGATATGAAAAAAGAACTTATAGGTAAGAGATTTTGAACTGTGAGATTCTCAGGTTGTTTCAATTATATAGATCTTTTTATTTTCATGTGAATTTGACCAGAACTAATGAATAGAAATACGCACATGGGTGTATAGTATACACTACCTGATTTTAACCACATCCACACAAATGGTGGTTTATTTTACCAATTTGCTTGTCTTTCACCGAAAGTTAAGTTTTAAATCCTTTTTGAAAATGCAAGCAACGTGAGTGTTTGCAAGACTTTGGATCTTGAGACAGATGTGGCATTAGAAAAGGAGACTAACTGTCACTCACAAACAGGAACCAAAAACTAAAAACTAAAAAAACTAAAAACTAAAAAAAAAAAAAAAAAAAACCAAAAACAAAAACAAAAAAGGAGGAGTGCAGAACTTGTCCATCTCAAATATTTTCTCAACAGGGCAATCAAAAATAATGCTCCCGGTAACAACTACAACTAACCTTCCTGTAGAACTAACACCGTCGAGATCCCTCTCCGATGACCATATCCGAAAGCTTTTTTCAAGAATGGAAGCCTACCACATTCTTCTGGCTATGTTTCCGCTTCCCCTCAATACTATTCTAACCTTGATAAAAATTAAAATATAAGTAATAATTCTAGCATGTTAGAACGTGAAAGACTAAAAATTGTCTCTCTCAGCACATTTTGGATGCTTCAGTTGTGAATATGAAGTTAAAAAATGGGGTTCCATTATCCAGATTATTATTTGGGAAGTTTTATGGTATGTAAAAATTTATTGTTTACAGAGTTAAAACATTATAATATTACGTAACGATTTGGGTGTTGTTAGCAGGGGCGTAGACATGAAGTTATAATTAATTATATTAACATCTTGTCTAACATTTTCTTATCCTAATGCATATTCATGTTTGGGCTATCTAAGTATAGTTTATTTTTCATTTTAACGGCCAACCTTAATGTGCTTATCAAGAAAGGTTTATTAAATATCTAAAGAGAGAACAAACCGATACCATACTAAAACATTCAGAGTAGCATACGACACAAAAGCAAAATGCAACTTACCAAAAAATAAATATACATATATATATTTTTTGAAGACCTCAAAGTCTCTAACCACATTGACAATGTGCAGGAGGATAACGCCAAGAAGGAAAAATAAGAGACGCTTGCAAAAGGGAAACATTAAAGATTTAAACAAGTATTACTGCCTCTAGTCGTAGTTTTCTGATAAAGTAAGCAGAAAAATGAGCTCGTCTTCTCAAGGATTTCCCTAGAAGAGCCATCAAAGAGAATAATGAAGCGGAATCCAAATGATCAGATAGTTTAATGTTGGACATATTCGTTCGAAAAAACAACACGAGCATCAAATACACAAGCAATTGCTCCACAGAGTTTGGCATAACAGCATTTTCCTAATTTTGATGGACAACGGGTAAAATATGTATATATACTTTTTACTATACCTATAAATCACTATATTTAGTTAAACTGATAAAACAGAACCAGCAATATTCATGTTCTTTCAAAGAAATTCTTTTCTCAAGCTATAACTTCTTGATTTAAACATTAAATAATAAGACATTTACAGATTAGAGATAGGCATATCCAGTACAGTCGACCTCAAAATACATGCAACAAAAGCACAATATTACTGGTGGGCTTGTAAATTATATTAAGTACCCGTTTGGTACATTAGTTCATTTCCGTTCAAACCAAAATTTTTTTTATCTTTTCCCAAAAAGTTTTTGTCTTTTTCCCAAAAAGTTTTTTGTCTTTTCTGAAAATTCAAAAAAATTTACTATTACAACTAAAATATTTCAACTCAAACTAGCGAACCAAACGGGCCCTAATTCTTCAAGAGAAAGTCGTCTTACCTCCTTCTTTTTAGCAGAACGAGTTGGTTCCCTTCTTGTTAATTTCAAGACGTAGTTTCAAACTTGACTTGGGTTCAACCTTTAAAAGCTCAGATGCAGATCATTTGTCGACAGTTACCTTGCAAGTATTGTTACTATTGTTATTTGAATACAAGTTGCAAGCTGGAAAGATTCTCCGTTTTTCCCTTAAGATAATATATATACATCTATATTATATAAACATGGCCTCTTTTGGAGTTCCTATTTTTAAGATTAGTTTTCGAAAGCTATTTTTACAATTACAATCCGGATCTCTCTTTTATTTTCATGAAACCCAAACTTTAAAATATATAATTTTCTTAGTTTGAATCGAAATAAGATGTTTTTTTTTTTTTTGTTGGTAAATACTCATAGCGACAAGAAAAAATAAATAAGATGTACATTGCTCATTAAAATTCGAACATATTTTAAAATTTTTTATTATTCAAATATCTTTTAATTCAACTGTTGAAAAATTGTATTTGGTGATTTGACAACTTTATCTACACTCTTATCAATTGGTCACTTTTTACTAGTCACGTGTTTTGAATAATAATATGTGACCATATACTAACTACTAAATGACAAAAATTTAAAAAAAAATTATCACATCATAAAAATTCATTTCATAACTTTAGGTTAAAATTATAATATGACTGTTACCGCACATTTCATTGATGACTCTTGGACTTTGCGGAGTCGAATTACTAGGTACTGCTTTTAATATGATGTTTGTGGATTACTTTTTACTTTCATTAATTTTTGAAATATTGTGTTTCATAATTGTTCTTTTTTTTGTCTTTGGTAGGTTTGTTTATGTGCCATGTCCACATAATGCTGAAACTCTTTCAAATGTGTTAATGGCTTGCTTATTGGACTGGAATATTGATCGCAAGATGTCGACTTTGACTGTGGACAATTGCAACACTTATGATGCAATGATTAATATGATTTCTAACATGGTGCCTTGCAACTGACTGATATTGGGAGGTGAGCTCTTTCATATGCGATGTTGCGTACATATTCTTAATTTAATCGTCAAGGCTGGTTTAAATG
This sequence comes from Ficus microcarpa, assembly GCA_025413485.1. NCBI lineage: Eukaryota > Viridiplantae > Streptophyta > Magnoliopsida > Rosales > Moraceae > Ficus > Ficus microcarpa. The sequence goes on along the minus strand of CM046378.1, from coordinate 11,396,653 downwards.
CTATTAATGGTGGTGTTGAGGCACGTTGTGATAGTGTCGCTTTTTGAACTGCAACGCCAAAGAGAATTGAAAATTTTGAAGATGCTGCACGTCAACTGAAGGTTTCATGTACTAAAATGTTAGCACTTGACTGCGATACCAGGTGGAACAGCACTTATCTCATTCTTTCTAGAGCGTTCTTGTATAAATCTTTGCTCGAGTTAAACAACGTGAGTTTGCATATAAAATTCTTCCTTCTGACCGTGATTAGATGTCGGCCAAAGAGATGTGTGAGAAGTTGAAATTACTTTATTCTGTAACGGAAATGTTTTCTGGGACACAGTATCCTACAGCTAACCTGTAATAACCGAATTTTTCTTACGGACTCGTACTTTTCTCGCATGTAAAGAAATTTAAGTCCGTATTATGTGTTTATAAAATGTTTCATGAAAATTATTAATATCAATGTAAGAGTCATGATTTTATCAGTAAATGTTTGAGTTTTCATTCAATTGGCTATGAGACTCAATAAGTAATTGTTTAGTCATGCATGAAGCCTTTTATGGAAAAAGGCTTAATAAAATTCATGATTTCATGTTGGTCAAAGTTTGACCGAAAAAGTCAAAGTTGACCAAGAAAGTCAAAGTTTGACGAGAATGGTCAAAGAGATGACTGTACAGTTATATGACAAGCAGTATGGAAAATGTACTGCGAAAACCGTCTTTACGGGCAAGATAGCATGAATAAGGTTTAAAACCATCATAGAAAAATTAAGCACATCAAGTAGGAAATAAATGGCAAAAGGGCTTTAAGAAATAAGAAAAAATTTTATACAGTCCATTTTTACACAGATAAATTTTGGACTGCAGTATAGTATAACAGTACTGTGTATTAGTGAGCACAATATTGGAAATATCTGTGTGAGCATAAAAGTTGACTGCATATTGAAGAAAAAGCCAAACGAGGCCTTAGGGTGATGACATCACCTCACCATGAATTATGACATCATTTTGATTTAAAGAAAATTGGAAAGAATTCTTAGATGGTTCTAGCACCTTGTTGACCGGCCACCTAAGCTCCTCTTTGTGCAAATTTTTGTTTCTTCAAGGACTTTTTGGCAATTTTGAAGAATTCAAAACACCTATAAATAGGTAGAGGGTGTTGGCCATTTTATTCACAAAATTTGTGAAAGTTAGCCAAACTATGCCCAATTTTCTTCTCCAAAAACCGAACCCAAGGAAGGAAAGAAAGAAGAGAGAAAATTAAAAACTCAAAGGGGAAACCTTAGGGGGGTGGTCGGATTTTACCTAGAACCAAGCCAAAGTTTGAAAAAAATTTTTGGTACCCATTGAAGGGTGAAGGCCGGCTGTTGGAAGGAAAAAGGGGAAAAAGAAAAAGTGAAGAAAGGAAGTGTTATGAGGTGTAGCCGGACTTGTGGAGGACCAAGCAAGTGGCCGGAAAAATTTTGGAACCCCATTGCTAGGGGAAGGCCAGTTGTGGAGTGACAAGAAGGAAGGGAGAAAAAGTGGACCAAACCCTAACATAGTCTTGTGCTGAATTAAGGTAATTTCCCTTAGCCCTAAACTTTTAAATTGAGCTTCAATTTGAAATTTAGGTATATTTCAAGTTGAATTTGTAAGAGCATAAGCTCAATTTAATTTTATGCCCTAGTTTAGAATTATTTAGGATTGGTGCTTGATTTAGGTATAGGGTGGTTTATGTTGCCAAGTATTACATGATTTTATGCTTTAGATGATTGAACTTAGGGTTTACATGTTTAATGCTTGATGTGGTTGTATGTTCCTAAGTATGTGAATGATGTAGATTATGCATGCTAGGTTGTTAGAATTGAATGGAATGGTTTGATTCAACCTAGAGCCCATGCAAACCCTAGGTGATGCAATTTCGTTAATGGTTTGCATGGATATGATCGGGTCACTTGAATGTTGGGTTGGGACGTTAGAAAACGCTGCATGTCTGCTTTCTAGGCTCCCGCGTGTTCGGTTGAGTTAGATTGCACAAAATAGGACGTAAAACAAACCTAAACCAAAAAACTGCCAGTTCGGGTAAAAACTGGCCAGTTTTCTGGAAAGTGAAATATGAGGCCTTTAGAGACCGAATTGGGAAAAACGTAAAACATAAAAGTTGTAGAGAAGGGTTTTTACTAGGGGTCATTTTAGACCGTTTTTCAAAATAAGGCTCCAACAGCCTCGGTTTTTATGAAAATTCGAGCCTGACCGTGCCCAGACTTCATGCACGGCCAGGTGGGTTCAACAGGGAATGAGAGCACGTTAGAGTCCGAACTGGGTTTTCTGCAAAACACAAAAGTTATAAGATTTTTTGAGATCTAAAACTTTCGTGAAGACAACTTTTTCTAATTCAATCCAGATTTTTAAATAGAAATGGATTTCTAAAAATTGTGCAGGAAACAGGAAATTCCTGCACAAGATTTTCTAAAACAATGCAGAAAAAGAGAATTTTTAATGATTTGACTGTGAAAACTGTTCCAATGGCAGTTCTCAATACTTAATAATTTTTATGAAGCCCCACTTTAAAAACCACGAATTTTCTTAAGTTAAACAAAAGATTTTTGGCCAAATTTTCCAAGATAATGGAAATTGGATTTTTAAAGCCAAAATTGGTAATAAGACGATGATGGATGGTAACCGGGAAGGATACCCAAGTCACTGGGCTTGGCCCAAAGCCCAAGTTTGACCCATAGAATGTTGACTCTAGTTGACCAAGTTTGACCACCTCAAGGGTTACCCAAAATAACCCAATAGAATACCAAGATTAATAATGGGCTAAGACCTAGGGTTACTTATAAGAATCCAATGGATTATGGATTAAGAATGATAAGACATAGGCCCAAGGTTAGGATGGTAACCTAACCCTACTTATGTATGTATGGGCTTAGTAACCAAGGTTACCCTATGTAATCTAATAAGTTGTCATGTGAATAATTGGGGGACATATAACTAAGATTGTGTATGAATGTTGGTTAGGTCACCAACATTTTTATGATTATGATTTATAGGATCCTTATCCTATGATCTTTTAAATAGCAGGATGTAACCTGCAGTTGCGACCTGAATTGGAGCAACGAAACCTAAGGCATAGCATATCAGGCAAGTACAAACCTCACCTACAGTATGAAAAATAGTAAACTATTTTCAAGTATATGACATGTTTTCATGTATGCTATGTTATACCATGTTATGTCATGTCAAACTATGTTATGCCATGTCAAGCTAAGATAAGTCATGATATGCCATGATATGAGAATATGCCATGTGTATGTATATGCTATGATATAGTGACATCATAAAGCATGTTCACTAATATTAAACCACATGGTAAGAACATATTAAGTCACAAGATAAGAAAAGTAAGGTGTCGTACCAACCTCCCGCCAGATCGTGGAGGATACATGTTTCAAGTTTCAAGTTACCAAGACCTTCCGCCAAATCATGAAGGCATACATGATTTCCAGAATTGTTAAGGGCCTTGCAAACCCTAACTTTCTGAGGATTGGGCGTTTCTGATACGTACACAAGGGGCCCACATGTTAAGCAAGATAATAAGTTCAAGTCAATAATTGATCATAAAAGATTTATAATTGTACATAATTGGTTCATGCATAAGTTGCACAACATTTGTTATGTTTTATGAGATTATGTTTGTGCTTACTGGGCAAAAGCTCATCAGTATATTTCATACTGTAGCTAAAAAAGCCTGCAGCTTAATTGGTAGGCCATGTGGACGATGCGGCGAGTGAAGGGCGGTGTGGTATACTACTACACAAGTTTTCCGCAAGCTCTTTTAAGTTAATATGTTTACATATATATATATATATATATCTCAAAAACAAATTATGTTATATAGTATGCATTGTGTTGAAGACTTGGATATGTCTTTTCATTTCAGTATATATGTATGGCAAGCTTACTATATGAGCTAATCTATTTACATATGTTTAAAAAAAAAAATTATTCTCAAATTTCCAAGTAAGTTTAAGTTATTGAAATCAAAATGTTGCACAAGTATGTAAGGTAACGACCCTGTGTAGGTCGGGACGTTACAGTTTGGTATCAGAACGGTATCCTGCCAGTCTACTTCATCTTACTTCACATCGTTGCCGCAACGGCCCAAGTAAGTTAAGTTATTTTTCTTATAATTAGAAATAGTTAAAATCTTACGTGCTTAGTAATCTCTCGTCAATGGTCACGCTGGAAAATAATACTCCTGGTGTTGTAAGGGACTACTCCATCCTGGTATGGTGATAACTGGGAACTTCTCACACTAAGGAATTGGATCAACATTCTAAAAGTTATATGTTGTAATTGTGGAACTTTTGCCCACATAAGGGTAATGTTGGGTACGGGGATGACGTTGGGCAGTACCTTAGCTTAGTGGTGGCAATTAAGTGATGTACGAACATGATGGGAAAGTTTTATACCTTCCTAAAAGTTATGACTATGTATTCATGTTATGAAGCAGATATGATCAAGGTCATGATGGATTCATATATGTTCCATGTTATACTGTAATATGGAATTAAGATTATGGTTCTGTATAAAAGACATGATTTTATTAATTTATTTCATTGTTTTCTGAAAAGAACCATGCCACCAAAGCGTAGAATGGCACAAACCCAAAACGTTGATCTCGTGGTCCAGATGAATGAACTGAGACAAATGATGTTAGCCCAACAATAAGAGATAGGTGGGCTTAGAGCTCAATTGGCTCAGCAGAATCAGGGACCTCCTGATGCCAGGGTACCACCAGCACCTGAGGATCAGCACCGGAAATTCCTGATGCTGACCCGGTGATTCCAGAAAACCCTGTAGCCCCTGAAGTACCTATTGCGCCTGTAGCTGTTCCACCAACACCCCTGGTTCGAACTCCGGAAGAATTAGATGACAAATTTCGACGCATGAAGGCACGGGAATTTGAAGGATCAACCAACCCTATTGAGGCTGACAATTGGTTGATTGACCTCCAGGTTATCCTGAACTTCCTCAGGCTCAATGATCAGAAAAAGTTCTCTGTGCATCCTTTATGCTAAGGAAAGATGCTCGCCTCTGGTGGGAAACAGTCCAGATCCGGCGAGATGTTACCTAAATGACTTGGGAGGACTTTGTTGATGTATTTAATGAGAAATACTTCAACACGGAGGTCATGGAAACTCAGCAGGATGAGTTTAATAATTTTCGCCAGGGAAATTTGTCTGTAGCTGAAGCTGTCAAAAAGTTTGAACAGCTAGCACATCTATGTCCTCACCTTATCAGTACCGAAAGGGACAAAGTAAGAATGATGATAAGGATGTTCCACTCGGATTTGGCTGTAGTGATTAGCAGTGGCCCTTACCCACCAATCACTGTTGCCGAATATGTTAGTCGGGCAATTCGAGCTGAGTATTGGGTAGGACAAAACAGAGCACAACGGGCTAAGTTCTTTAAGGATAATAATGAAGAAAAGGCCCTAGCTAAGCAAAACCAAGCAAGACCAAGCCAAACTCCACAGCAGAAAGGTCAAGGAGGATCTTTTGGTCAACACAGCAACAACAAGCAATTTGGCAATAATCAACAGAAGAGGAAATGGAATGCTGGAGGACAGGGGAATCAACAGAATTTTCCCCAAAAGAAGAATACTCCCGATAACAACAGTAATCCTACTTGTTAGAAATGTGGGAGGAAGCACCCAGGAGATTGCCGAGCTGGACCCAATCGCTACTATCTGTGTGACAAGGAAGGTCACTATGCGAGGAACTGCAATGCTAATTTCCAGAATCCGCAGAACCATCAGAAAGGTCAGGGATATCAACTTCATGCAGTACAGATGAAACTTGAAGGACCTGCAATCTCTCAAGGCAGACTTGAAGCTCCAAAACCTCAAGGACGCATTTATGCCTACACTAAGGAAGATGTTCAAGCTGGACCATCCACTGTGGTGACAGGTCAGCTTCCTTTTGTCCAACAAGATGCCTACGTGTTAATTGATTCTGGAGCTACGCATTCATTCACATCACCTAAGGTCGCTACGAAACTAGGTAGAGACAGTGATAGAATCGGAAGAACTTTCCGAACTGCATTACCCTCCAGGGAAATTTTGTTGTCTGATTATTGGATACGTCACGTTCCAATAATTATATGTGGTAGGGAAATGTGTGTCAATCTGATCATCATTGGCCTATACGACTACGATGTCATCCTGAGTATGGATTTCCTAAGAAAATACAACGCATTTATAGACTGTCAGCGTCGCGTTGTCACATTCAAGCCAATTGGAGGCGAGGAGTTTATTTTTAGAGGATCGACTCCAAAACAGCTGAAAATGTTCATTTCTCCGCTAAAGGCTAGAAATTTGTTGGCAGAAGCATGTATTGGATTTCTAGCCAACATAGTGGATAAGACGCAAGAAACCAAGAATAGGCCGGAAGAAGTACCGATAGTCAAGGATTTTATGGAAGTTTTTCCTGAAGATTTGCCAGGATTGCCACCGGAGCGAGAGATCTCTTTTGAGATTGAATTGCTTCATGGATCAGCACCAGTATCCAAGGCACCCTATAGGATGGCGCCTGCCGAACTTAAGGAATTGCAAATTCAGTTGCAAGAGCTCTTGGATCGAGGATTCATTCGTCAGAGCTATTCACCATGGGGAGCCCCAGTTTTGTTTGTTAAAAAGAAAGATGGCACTCTTAGGATGTGCATTGACTATCAGGAATTGAATAAGATCACCATCAAGAATAAGTACCCATTGCCTAGGATCGACGATTTGTTCGATCAATTGAAAGGAGCCTCAATTTTTTTGAAAATTGACCTGCGATCAGGATATCATCAGCTCCAAATTAGGGAAAAAGATATTCCAAAGACAGCCTTTTGTACGCGATATGGACACTACGAGTTCCTCGTTATGCCATTTGGATTGATAAATGCTCCAGCTGCCTTTATGGACCTGATGAATCGAGTGTTCAAGGATTACTTGGACAAGTTTGTTATTGTCTTTATAGATGATATCTTGATTTATTCAAGATCAAAGAAGGAACATGAGGAGCACCTAAGGATTGCTTTACGGATTCTAAGGCAAAACTAGCTTTACGCTAAATTCACAAAGTGTGAATTTTGGTTGGAAATGGTTCATTTCTTAGGACATGTGGTCTCTAAGGAAGGCATATCTGTAGATCCAGCCAAGATTGAAGCAGTAAGTAAATGGCCAGCTCCGAAGAATGTCACCGAAGTACGTAGTTTCCTCGGCTTAGCAGACTACTACCGACGTTTCGTCGAGGGATTTGCTAAGATTGCAGCGCCGCTCACTGCACTTACAAGGAAGGGAAAGAAGTACGAATGGACTGCAAAGTGTGAAGAACACTTTCAAGAGTTAAAAAGTAAGCTGACTAGTGCTCCAATCCTCACAATCCCAGTTGTAGAGGAAGGGAACTTCATGATATATAGCGATGCTTCCAAGATAGGATTGGGAGCCGATCTCATGCAGAACGGAAAAGTGATCGCTTATGCTTCACGACAACTTAAGAATTATGAGAAGAACTATCCGACGCATGATTTGGAACTTGCGGTGGTAGTATTTGTTCTCAAAATTTGGAGACACTATCTTTACGGTACTAAGTGTGAAGGTTTTACGGATCATCAGAGTTTGAAGTATATCTTCACATAGAAGAAGCTCAACATGAGACAAAGAAGATGGCTCGAATTAGTGAAAGATTATGATATAGACATTCGTTACCATCCTGGGAAGGCTAACAAAGTAAGCGATACCCTTAGTCGGAAGTCGTCTTTCTCGTTGATGTCAATTCAGTCCTTAATCGAGCCCCTTCAAAAGGAGCTAGTGGAAGTTGAAATAGAGCTTATTTCAGAAAGTTTAGCTGCCCTAACCTTCCAACCTACCATTTTGGATGGTATGAAGGAGCATCAAGAAGGAGATGCCTCGCTACTTAGGACGAGAAACGAAGTCTTAGAAGGAAAGGAGTCGGACTTCAACATATCTGATGAGGGCATACTCTATCGGAAAAATAGACTATGCATTCCTAATGAGGACGAGTTGAATGACCAAATCATGAAAGAGGCTCATGAGACTCCATATTCCATTCATCCTGGAGCCACAAAGATGTACAAAGACTTGAAGGAAAGTTTTTGGTGGCCCAAAATGAAGAATGGCGTTGCTACATTTGTCAGTAAATGCCTTACTTGTCAAAAAGTGAAGGCTGAACAAAGATGTACATCTTTGCCATGTACAAAGATGTACAAAGATGTACATCTTTGTCAGTAAATGCCTTACGTTGCCATATTCCACTCATCTTGGAGCCACAAAGATGTACAAAGACTTGAAGGAAAGTTTTTGGTGGCCCAAAATGAAGAATGACGTTGCCATATTTGTCAGTAAATGCCTTACTTGTCAAAAAGTGAAGGCTGAACAAAGATGTACAAAGATGTACATTACAAAGATGTACATCTTTGCCATGTACAAAGATGTACATCTTTGTCAGTAAATGCCTTACGTTGCCATATTCCATTCATCCTGAAGCCACAAAGATGTACAAAGACTTAAAAGAAAGTTTTTGGTGGCCCAAAATAAAGAATGACGTTGCCACATTTGTCAGTAAATGCCTTACTTGTCAAAAAGTGAAGGCTGAACGCCAACGTTCAGGGGGAGAATTGCAGAAAATTTCCATCCCAGAATGGAAATGGGACCAAGGGACGATGGATTTCGTGGTTGGTCTACCCCGAACTCCCAGCGGCAACGATGCCATTTGGGTGATTATTGATCGATTGACGAAGTCCGTGCACTTTTTAGCTATTAAGCTTAGCTTTTCAGTAGACCAGCTAGCAGAACTGTATATTGCGCAGATCGTTCGCTACCATGGGATTCCAAAATTGATTATCTCAGATCGCGATGGTCGTTTCACTTTTAAATTTTGGAAAAGTGTACATCAAGCAATGGGTACAAAACTTACTTTTAGTACGGCTTTTCACCCTCAGACAGATGGACAATCAGAAATGACCATTCAAACTCTAGAAGATATGTTGCGAGCATGCGTGATGGACTTCAAAGGAACTTGGGATAAGAAGCTTCCTTTGATTGAGTTCTTGTACAACAACAGTTTCCAAGCTACAATTGGAATGGCTCCTTATGAAGCCCTTTATGGGAGAAGGTGTAGATCTCCAATCCATTGGTACGAGACAAGAGAAAAAGAACTTGTGTCTACGGACTTTATTTGGAGAACCACTGAGGCCGTAAAGCTTATACGTCAACGGATGGAAACTGCATTTAGTCGACAAAAGAGTTATGCCGACAAACACAGAAGGCCTCTAGAATTCCAAGTAGGAGACTTGGTTTTCCTCAAAATTGCTCCATTCAAAGGAGTCATGAGATTTGGAAAGAAGGGGAAATTAAGTCCAAGATATATAAGGCCATTTGAGATACTTGAAAGAGTTGGTAATGTGGCCTATAAATTAGCTTTACCCCAAGAATTAGCATATGTGCACAATGTATTTCATGTGTTAATGCTAAAGAAATATATCTCGGATCCATCACACGTATTGAACCATGAACCAATCGAGGTTCACGAGGATCTGACTTATGAGGAGAAACCGGTTCGAATCTTGGCACGAGAAGAAAATGTGCTAAGAAACAAGGTTATACCTTTAGTCAAGGTTTTATGGCGGAACTGTGAGATTGAAGAAGCAACATGGGAACGCGAAGAAGACATGAAGAGAAGCTACCCAGAATTGTTCTAATTTTCCAGGATGAAAATTCTTTAAGGAGGGTAGGTTATAATAACCGAATTTTTCTTACGGACTCGTAATTTCCTCGCATGTAAAGAAATTTAAGTCCGTATTATGTGTTTATAAAATGTTTCATGAAAATTATGAATATCAATGTGAAATTCATGATTTTATCAGTAAATGTTTGAGTTCTCATTCAATTGGCTATGAGACTCAATAAGTAATTGTTTAGTCATGCATGAAGCCTTTTATGGAAAAAAGGCTTAATAAAATTCATGATTTCATGTTGGTCAAAGTTTGACCAAAAAAATCAAAATTGATCAATAAAATCAAAGTTTGACTAGAACGGTCAAAGAGTTGACTGTACAGTTATATGATAAGCAGTATGAAAAATATACTGCGAAAACCATCTTTACGGGCAAGATAGCATGAATAAGGTTTAAAACCATCATAGAAAAATCAAGCACATTAAGTAGGAAATAAAGGGCAAAAGGGCTTTAAGAAATAAGAAAAAATTTTATACAGTCCATTTTTACACAGATAAATTTTAGACTGCAGTATAGTGTAACAATACTGTGTATTAGTGAGCATAGTATTGGAAATATCTGTGTTAGCATAAAAGTGGACTGCATATTGAAGAAAAAGCCAAACGACGCCTTAGGGTGATGACATCACCTCACCATGAATTATGACATCATTTTGATTTAAAGAAAATTGGAAAGAATTCTTAGATGGTTCTAGCACCTTGTTGACCGGCCACCTAAGCTCCTCTTTGTGCAAATTTTT
>CM046378.1:11362662-11381666 GCA_025413485.1 Ficus microcarpa | reverse complement strand
AGCATTATCATCAGCGTTGAAGATAAGGCTTTTTTTTTTTTTTTTTTGGTAAATAAAAAAAGAATATGGGGATGACCCTATCATTTTCAGATTTTCAACCTCATAGACAGGAACATCTTTCCTTAAGTATGAAAGGGAAACATGTTTTTTATATTAGTTTCTCTCAGTCGGTCATACGGGGCCTATCATACAAATATCAAACCATGTCTCAACAGTCGAAATTGGAGCAAAGCCTAAGGTGAGGCAATGGGAATCGAACCCGAATAGATGAAAGAGAGGAGCCTAGTAAAGGAACCCACTCTTACTAACCCATCCACCTATGTGGGTATGTTAAAGATAACGTTTGGTCTTATATATGTGACTACTTTTAAATTTTTAGTTATCATAAGAGATTACCTTTATTGAAATGTAAGTATATCTATTGTTAATTTTATGATCAGGTACAAAACTTTAGATTAATTAACTAAAAAAGAAAAGACGTTGAAGGACCAATCCATTAAATGCCAATAGTATAGGGACTAAGGCCATCTCCAATCCATTTATTCTATTTTAGAGTACAAAAACTCTAAAATAGAGTATCTGTCACTTCAAATAACTATTTCATCTCCAACCCATTTACTCTATATCATACTCTAAAAGGAATATTCTATTTATTTTTACCTAAATATTACTTTAAAATTTAATTAAAAACAAAAAAAAAAAAGAAAAAAGTAATTTAGAGTATGAATAGTGATACTTCAAATATGAAGTATACTGTTCATACTCTATATTTGAAGTACCATATAGAGTATCGATTGCAGCCCTCCCGGTACTCTAAAATAGTGTAATACTCTATAATAGAGTACCCATTGGAGATGCCCTAACATCGCCAAAATGAATGGCTGTATGGGTCACGAAAAGAAGTGGCCTTAGATGGTATTGCTCACCGATCAAATCATTACTTTCAAGTATGATGATGTCAGGAAAAAAAATAATAAATAAAATGCCTTTACTTTATCGAAATGACAGTTCTCACCGATACAAGTAATTTCTCTTGTTTTCAATAATTTTTCAACCAGCCGCTACACTTTGTTATCATTATCTTTACCGCAATTAAAGGAAGGGAAGTGTCATTCCTCCACACTTTTAAAGGCATCGTGGCTCTTTTAGTGCTCATCTCGTCAAAAAAATTTTTTTTTCCCCCTAATCGGCATGCGTAGAAAAGTGTGCTCTCCAATTCGTTCTCTTAGAGTGCGTTCAGTTGGTCATTTCATTTCAACTCAAACTATACTTTTTTTTTATCTTTTTCTCAAAAAGTTTTTGTCTTTTTTCCAAAAAGTTTTTTATCTTTTCTGAAAATTCAAAAAAATTTACTATTACAACTAAAATATTTCAACTCAAACTAACCAACCAAACAAACCCTTAAAAATGTAAAAACAAAATAAATTGCTAAAAAATATTTAAAATATTAGAAAAAAAACACAGATTCCGGTGGCGTCACTTGTAAGGGACTTTTGGTTAGATGAGGTCAAGAGAATTTAATGGCTGTACAATTTTAAAGTTGTCTGTGAATTTATTCTTCCTCTTTTAAAGTCGCAGGTAATTTTGATGAGCTATATAAATTTTTGCATTCTCTTTCTTTTCCATTGGGTTTTTTTTTATTATTTATTTATTTATTACTTTTCGGATATGGGGTTTCGTTTCCGGATGGAATTTTGATTACTCAACTTCAAAATCTCTAAATCTACACCTTATTTTCTCTCTTTTTTATTTTCAAAAAACTCAAAACTTTAAAAAGTCCATAACTTTCTTATTTCAATTGAAATAAGATGATTCTTGTGTCAAATTACCCACAACGATAATATGAGTGAAATAAGATTCATTTTGCATGTTTTTTTTCAAACATATTTCAAATTTTTATATTATTTTATATATCACAGATTATTTCTAATTCATATTTCAATCAAACACACGTTTCCCAACCAACCTCTAAAATTCTATGTCCAAAAAACCCCAAACGGATCTTTAATTCTCAGCATTTTTTTTTCCCTTCAATTATGAAAGTGGATAGGCAATCTAGCACTTATTACTATGCTGGCACCAACAAGAAAACCTATCCGCCCCTCAACATTTATTAAAAATAAAGAAAAAAGATTACAATATTATCACTCTCAAAAAAAATAAATAAATAAAGAAAAAGATTACATTATTATCACTCTAAAAAAAATTAAAAAAAAAAAAAAAGAAAAAGATTACAGTATTATTCACTCATGAAGAAGAATAAAATTATGGCTAAAAACAGAGCTGGAAACCAGGGCGGGCCGGAATGCGAGTGGGCCGGTTGTTCTCACTGAATTTTTTTGTTATTTTAAATTTACTCTAAAAATTTTATAATTTTTACAATTTGTCCCCACTAAAATAAAAAGTTTTCCTATAATTCCTATTTTGCCTCCATTTAAAAATTTATCATATAATTTCTACTAAAATTAATTATATGTTTATAATTTTACCACTTTACCTTCACTAAAACTAAAAATTCTCACTTAAGCTCACAAAAAGTAAAAATATTAAAATTTATTTTATCTTGAAAAAAAAAATTTTTGATGTATACCTTCACTAGAATATATTTCTAGCTCCGCCACTAGGGGAAGGGCTTCAAGTGATCCACTTAATTAGAAACTTGTGCGTTGATAAAACCTCATTTAGTAAAACTCCCTTAATAAAGAAACAAAAATAGTAATAATAAAAGTGCATGATCGTGGCATTAAAGAAATGGATTGGACTATGCTATCTTATGCTATCATTTGTTCCTACTCACTTTATGTCCATTTAATTATATCATATCATGTCAATTAAATGTTATGGTAATTGAGATATTCATATCACATTAATTATTAAGGTAAACTATTTCAATTTTGTGAAATACTACCTTTTTTTTTTTTTTTTTTTTGGGAAAATGTGAAATAACACTTTTGGGTAGAATTAAAAGAAATAAGTTGAATCACTCTCTATCCCCTGTTGTTGGTAGAATTAACAGCTTCTATGTATGACAGTTCTTTCTCAGCATATAATTAATTAGCTGCTCCATTAGTTTTTGAATGAGATGAACTGGGGGTTAAATTATTTAGATTTTTAATTGGGATTTTCTTTAATGAATATATAAATAACTAATCTTCAGACAAAGTAAATTTTATAAGATGGTGCACATTGTTATTCAAATCCTACTTGTGCTGATCCAAAGCTTTATCTTCGGTCTGGTCTGTATAATGATTGTAAGTGATAAGAAAAGTTCAATTTCATAGGTATTAGTAGTCCGAATTATGAATTTATTTGTAATCATTTAATGCACAGTTATTTAACAGATTTTATTAGATTAAAATCATATTTTAAATTCAGATACAATGAATGGAAATACTAATTGTTTTCTCTCAATTTATATGTAGGGAGTCCAAGTAAAAAGGAAAAAAGAATCAGAACTGAGTTGTCCAACACATAAATATAAAAGAACACGTGCATAAAAAACGATGACAACTTGACAATAAGAGCATTATTCAAAGTGACACTAAAGTGATAAAAATCTCTGTATTAAGAAATAGGTATTCGACAATGAGATGGAGGGATTATGGCCATCTCGTGGAAATCTTCGTCTTCAACTGCGTCTTCAGTTACTGGGACCCTGCCTTCAAATTTCCTGTTCAATTCCCCGGAGGGCAGAGACAGGTTTCAAGCTCTCAAGAATCATGTCCAACAAATGAATATGGTCGATATCTAACCTCTTGAGATGTGGCATTGCACCTTCCACCACTTTCCGGTCGTCAAATTGTTTTAAAATTAAAGTCAAGGAAACCCGCCAGCAGAGTTCACCAACTTGTATTAAGAAAATATAAGGTTCAAGTTTTGTAACTTTTTAACAACACTATTTCCTGCTGTCTTAGAGCCAAAAAAAAAAAAAATGGAAGAAGAAGAAGGAGCAGATGCGTATTACAACTGAATAATAGAATGATACATGGACAATTTTTTAAAGATATAATTGAGCTAGCACTAGCGCTAACATGAAGTCATCGGTGCGATCAACATTGAATAGCCAAATATCAGAAGAATGAAAAAAAAAAAAAAAAAAAAAATTCTTATAGTAATGACTCAAAGGTCATGCAAAAATGTTGAGAAAAGAGATGGATGGAACGTGGCGCACCTTGTAGAAATCTTTTCCAATTCGGTGTTCATTTACTCTTAGCCTGTCCACGAATTCCCTGCTCATGCGTAAAACATTCAGTTCACGGAGGGTGGTCACATATTTCAGCCCGTCGGGAATCATCTTCAGTTCTGGAATATGTTCAATATCCAATCTCTTGAGTTTTGGCATTGCACCGTTCTCCACTTCCCACTCCTTTAAGCGAAACAATGCGTGCAGTGTAAGAGTCTCCAGCTTACGGAACCCATCAACTGAGAACACCAATTTCTACCCACTCTCACCTTGTGAGGAGTACTCGTAGGCCAACCGGAGAATTCTCAAGTTTGGCAGCTTTTCCAGAACTGCTATTTTGTCCTGAGTTAATGGGCAATTCTCCAAATCCAATTTCGCAAGGCTTTTTGGCAGAAACAAAAGATTTTCGTGGGACAATACTCCAACCAAATGCAGCCTTGACAGAGCATGACATTGGGAAAGCAATTCCAGCTTCGGAAACTCACCTTTGCGCAACTCCATCATAAGGCGTTGAAGGCGGCCTAATTGAGAACAAGAACCGAGCGAGTTAAGGACCATGGTAACTTCTTTATCACTTCTGAAATGTCTTATTCCTAAATCTTGAATATTACACAGTGGAGGGACAGCATTGTTTCGAATTAAATCCTCAGCATAGATGCAGTTCAACGTCTCGATTTTTGCGAGGTCATCATTTGCAAAAACAGGTCCAATGACCCAAAAGTGAAATGAATAGGAATAAGGTAATAACAAATGTATCAGCCTCGACATGGAGCGAGGTAACAAGACATGCCCATTTCCTCGAAGATCTAGCGTCTGTAAATTGCACAAGTTGCCTATGGACTGAGGCAATTTCAATCTGTACTTAACACCGCTTACTCTTAGATAACTCAAGTGAATTAAATTTCCAATCCTATATGGAAGTTTGTAAGTAACCTGTCCCCGTAGAAAATCAAGCTCCAACACTCTTAACAGTAGAAAATTTTTCTTCCCAAGAGACAAAGCAGGAACAAAGCATAGAAGAGAGCGAAGATGAGGATGTACTTGTTCCACCATAGCTGTACGGTGATCAAGACCATGGTTAACGTGAATAGCCATTCTACGTGAAAACAATGTAGTAGTGAACTGATTAACATCATTTGTCTGCACAATGTCAAGGAAAATCTCTTCCTTCGCCTTGAATAAACAGAAATCTCGCATCAGATCATGCAATTGGCATGTTTTGACACCTTTCCCCGTATGATCTCGTTTGCCCAACTGAACCATGCATCTGTCAATTAACTCTGCCAAATACTGTTCAGCAACCCCTTCCATTGTTGTCCTCCCAACATCTTCGTTCGCTATTGTCCGTATAAAACCTTCTGCAATCCATAGCCGAATCAACCTTCTTTTAGGTATCTCACTATCTTTGGGGAAGCTGCCCAAATAAAGGAAGCACGGTTTCAAATAATAAGGTAAATCTTGGAAGCTCAAATCCAAGATATCTTCGACTCGGTATTGTTGCTCAGATCTGAGTCTACTGATGATACGTGGTTTCACATCTTTACTCACATTTTTCCATTCCTTAGCTGAATTGACTTTCGTTCTTAATAGCCCTCCAAGCACGACGATGGTAAGAGGTAAACCTCCACATGTTTCCACCATCTCCTTTCCCAGTTCCTCAAATTCCAATGGAGAAACACACTTGCCGAAAGAGTTTCTTGGAAATGCTTTGCGTTTAAGAAGCTCCCAACTCTCTGCAGCAGTCAAAAGTGGAAGTTTGATTGGGGAGCTATGGGGATCAGCAGATGAAGCTACTGTCTCGATTCGTGTGGTGAATACAACTTTGCTTCCTTGCTTTCCTTCCGGGAAAGCACTTTGAATGCTATGCCAAGCATCAATGCTCCAGATGTCATCAAGAACAATGAGATACCTCTTCTCTTTCAACTCATTTTTCATTGAATTGACTAACTCATGATCTTCCAAGCCTTTTAAAAACTCTCTTTTTCTTTTTCGTTCCTCTAGAAACTCTTTCGTATATAGTTCTTTTCCAAGATGTCTTCTTTCAAGCTGATCAGATTGAAAACCAACCTGCATTAGGATTTCTGTTAAAACTTCCCTTGGCACCCACTGTTGAGATATGAAAATCCAAGCATAGCAATCAAAATGCTTCTTGACATCCGCATCATTGTACATTTTCTTCACGAGCGTGGTCTTTCCCAAACCACCCATTCCCACAATAGACACTATGCAACGCTGATCTTCCTCTGTCATCAGTTGAGCCTTCAAAGCTGCCATGGTGTCCTTCAACATGATCACATCATCTTCCTCATCATCTGGATATGACCTTCTCAAATTCCTCGAAGAGCTAGTTCCTTCTGCCCTAAATTCAATTTGGTAGGTTTGTCTAGCTTCACGAATGCTTCTAAGCTTATCCTTGATAGAGTTTATTCTTGTCCGCAGTTTACGGAGATGAAAGACTTTAATATACGAGAAATGGACATTGTATACATAGGTCTCAATGGCATCCTCAATTTCACAAGCGACATCTCTCACTTCTGCAACCCAGTTGCGGACGCGCCTGTCTTGTTCCTGCTTGTGCTCTGCATCTTCCAAGAAGCACTTGATCCGTGTCAACTCAATCCGCAAGCTCTCCACATCCTCCCTCACACTACTAAAAGAAGCAGCTTCACGAATAAGAAGGTCACCGATTCTTTGGACTGCTTCAGAAAGAACTGCCACTGCCAATTTTGTTGCCACCAATACTTCTGCCATTTCGGAAAAGGACTTCTTTTCCCCTGAAAAGAAGCACAATGCCGTTGCTCCCCTGAGATCCTAATTTCAATGCTAGAGTTTTTTTCTTTTTTCTTTTTGCTTTTTTTTTAAGCAAGTTAAAAAAAAATTGAAAAAAGAGGGAAAAAGTTATCAAGGAAAAGACGACAATATTGTGGACAATTTTAGCAACTAAACGACCAACAATATATATATATATATATATATATATATATATATATTTTTTTTTTTCCTCAGAACTCCGTTTGCCTTTGAGAATACACTTTCCAACAAAAATCTTTGCTTGAGCCTCTGTTTTATCACGGTAAAATTATTTAAACTTCGTATCCAAAAAGTTTTCCTTTACACATAATCTCAAAAACCGAAAACCGAAAACTTCAATGTCTGAGCGAACTGGTCAATATATACAAGTAAAGTTGTATGCAAACTAGGAAATGATAAACTCAAAAGATATATAGAGATTTATTACCTTCAATTTCTGAGTTCAGGAACTTGCTTTCAACATGTTGAGCTTTCCTCCGAATATTCTGAAGCTATAATCAAAGAAATCGAGATAAAGAAATTATGAGCAATTTGTTTTTTTAATTTTTTAATTTTTAATTTTATTTTAAGATAACATAAAAATTTCTTCAGGAAGACAAAAGGGTAGCAACAGAAAGTTTTGAAGAAAAGGAAAAGAGTCAGAGACCAAACCTGTCAGCTCTGGTGCCACGAATAAGTACTCCAACCAGCTCTAGAATTTTGGCTCTGTCATAAAGATGTCAAACTCAGAGAGTTCCTTTTGATTAAAAAAAAAAAAAAAAACTCAGAAGAGGCTCTTCAAGAAGAGAAGAGAAGAGATATGTGATTATATGTTTGCCGGGTCAGTCGGAAAAACGGAGAGGAAAAGAGGCTTTGACCATGTAAAGAATTTTTGTGCAATGGAATTGGGTCGAAAGAGAATTCTAAACGAGAAGGTTTGCCAATTAGACGCTACATTTTGTGTGTAGGACAAGTCAAAGTCAATTATTACAGGTCATCTAGCTAGCTTTTTATTTTTATTTTTTATTTTTTATATTTTTGTTTCAAAATATATATATGATTTTTTGAAGTTGATTGTTAAGTACTGCCAACTCATCTTGTGATATTTATGTGTGAAATTGCTGTGAAATTATGCATTTACTTATTATTAAATTATGTTTAAATTGTTTTACAAATTGTTTGAAAGATGAGATAATTTCTATGAGTTCATATTAAAAAAAAAAAAGAGCAATATTAAAACCTTTTATTATAATATTTTTGTGTTATCACTGTAAAATTTTAAAATAAACACTCGTAAATTTTATTATTAAAAAATTAATATGTGATAAAAAAATAATTCCTATTATTATAAAATAAGAAGTGTTAGTGTAAAAGGACCAAGATATAGATTAAATATTTAACATTATAATTTATTATTAAAAGATTTTATATATTTCACGTTATAAATTTTTAAAATAAAGACTCATAATTACATTATTGAAAATTAATATAACATTTAAAAAGTAACTTCTAATATTGTAAAATAAGAAGTGTTAATGGATCCATTTTGAAAGGTTTTGGAAGAGTTTAAATCTGTTATCCTTCATCTACTATGTTATTTGCTCTCTCTTATTAAATTTTGACACATCATCAAAATCGAGCACATCAGATAATGTTGTCGACAGAGTCAAATAACGAAGTCAGTTTGAGAAGAGATGAATTCCCAAACAAAATTACTTTCCAACACCACCCTTCGAAAGTTACATGATTTTTGTTTTGTTTTGTTTTTTTTTTTTAATCGAAAGTTGCATGATTAAACCAGTATCCCTCTTTCCCCTCTTCTGTGTGTGCTGTCTCCTTAAATATCGCCTGAAAGTTTTGTCGATTGGTCAACCCACAAGCTCTGCCGGTGAGATGCCATTTGAAAAATTATTCACCATATCGTTGGATGCCGTATCGAGCTCTATTAGATCTCAATCGATTCTTCTTGTTCGAAAATTTTTTGGCTTCGTCGTCGGAGTCGCATAACCTCTTATCTGATGACGCTCACGACGCCTGTGTGCATTTCAGTTCTTGAAAATTCTCGGCGCCGAATGACAAATGGTGGTGGCCGTTGTTTTGTCACCGGAGTTGTAGGACCTCTTATCTTCCCCATAAGCATTGATTAGAGCTTTCTCATCTTCATCCTTTGAGAAAAAGTTGGGCAAAGAAAAAAAAAAAATTTTTTCCGGTTTTAGTTTAGGTTGCTGTGGTTTGTCGTATAAATTCTTCGTTTTTTCCGGTTTTTTTTTTTTTTTTTTTGGGTGTTTGTTTTGGGAGGATAATGGGATATTTGACATTTCACCTGCAATGATTGCCTTTGTCCCTTATTAAGAACCGGAAAAAATGACCTGCAGGTTTTGAAGGAGAAGGAGAAGCGGCATCGAGACTGGAAAAAATAAATAAATAAATTGTCAGAAAAAGACCGAGGTAACACAGGTGTAAGCCATTATCTAAAAAATCCGTTACTTAACTCCGTTTGTACGAATGTCAGATGTGTGAGGTTTTGATGACTTGTCAAAATTTAGGTCTTATTTGACACTTGTATTTAACTCCAATCCAATCATATTCTTTCATTTCTTTTTTTTTTTTTCCTCTTTTTTGAAAAATAAAAAGACGATTGATTCACAAATTTATTTTAAATTAAAATATATTTTTTTAACTTAATTTTTATCTTTTTTTTTTAATTTTTTTTATCTTTTTTAAAAATATTTTTTTATCTATTCTAAAAAATCAACAAAAATTATTATTAAAACTTAAAATTTTCAACTCAAACTCATTCAACAAATAAATTCTAAATAAAATTTATAATTAATTTTTAAAAAATTATCAAACTCTAACCTAATAATTTTATCTTCGTTTAATAACCCAAGCGTAAGTTTAATAGGAGAGACTGTAAATTGAGGGCAATAAATCTGAACATGTTTTAAAGATATTAGTGGTTGTTTGGTGAGTCAGTTTGAACTCAAAAAATTGAGTTCAAACTGAACTCAACCTATTTGGTGTCACCGTTTAGTCTCAACTATGCACTGAACTGTAAACCAAACTTAATTTACTGTGCGCCCAACCCTCCCTTTTCGTACAGCCGATGTGTTGCTTCTGGTCTTCTTCTAATTCTCCGATTGGCGGAGAAGACAGAACAGGTTGCCGGAGGCTGTCCTCCGCTGTCGAGCCGGTCACTGCATTTCCGGCCACCCAACCCACATACCGCGCCGTCCTTCCACATCGTCTGAGCCCCCTCCGCTCCCGCGAGCTCGCGATTGCAGATCGTCCAAGCCCCCTTCGAGCTCCGGCGCCGTCCATGCGAGCCCACTCCGCCCCCTTCAGCTCGTGATTTCAGATCTACAACCAACAGATTGTAGATCGTCCGAGGCCCCTCCTAGCTCCGGCACTGTCCACTCGAGCCCCTTCCCGAGGCCCCTCCGAGCTCCGGCACTGTCCACTCGAGCCCCTTCCAGCTCGCGACTTCAAATCTACAACCAACGGATTGTAGATCGTCCGAGCCCCCTCCGAGCTCCGGCGCCGTCCACTCGAGCCACCTCCGCCGCCTCCAGCTCGCGATTTCGGATCTGCAACTAATGGATTGCAGATCGTCCGAGCCCCCCTCCGCACTCCGGCGTCGTCCACGCGACACCCCGTGACCGTCGGCGATGTCGAAGGTGGTCTCCTTCCTCTACTTGTGCTCGTAGACGGTCTCGAGGTTGGAGGCGGGGTTGGCTGGTCGATGGCCGCCGGGGGGGTCTCGTGATGGTGAAACTAGAGTATGAAAAGATGAGGAAAGAAGAAAGAAGATGAGAAAGGAAGATTTGCGGAAAAGGGTTTTTGGATAATTTCTTGTATATTTGATATTTTCAGTATGTATTACAAAAAGGCATGAATCAGCTTGTATACAAAGAAGACAAGTGCAAAGACTAGAGTGACCTCCTATACACGTGGCGAAAAGAAAATGGGACCACCGTATACACATCATGAATTATTATTATTATTATCATTTATCACATGTTATAACCTTAATTTGGTATACCATTTTAATTTATTCGTTATCATCGGTTCGATATTACTTTGTTGATGAGGTAAAAATCCTTATCTTATTATAGAATCTCTAAATAATTATTATGTGATCAATCATTGACTATGTTAGAAAATTGATTAACTATTAAAAAAAAATCTTTAATTAATTTTTAAATTCATTTGAAATTATGTGTTTGATAAAACAGTTTGAGTTGAAATTTTTAAATTTGAGTTGGTTAACTTTTTAAAAACTAGTTATAATTTTTGTTGACTTTTCAGAAAAAGACAAAAATTGAGGTGAAAAAGTACAATTTAGTTGGAGTTCAGATAAGTTATCAAACAAAAAAAAATTTTTTGTTTAACTCAATTTCTTCACATCCAAACAGGACCCTTGTTTTTTTTTTTTTTTAATCTTTTCAATTCAAATTTTTTTACCAAATAATCAACTCAAACTAAACTTTTTATTTTAAACTTTTTACCAACACTCGACCTTTTAAACTCAACTTAACTTAACTCAAACTTAACTCAACTTTTTTAACTCAAATTAACATACCAAACAAACCTATAATTTTTGAGATATTTGAATTTGAACTTTAGATTAAATATGTGTTTATTAATTAAAAAACTATATGGAATAAAAAAATGTAAAAATTTAAAATTGTTTAAAAAAATATCGATATAAATATAATTTTCTTTTTCTCGAAATTTTATACAATTTAAAACAATATCAATGTGTTTGGTGTATTTTTGGGATGTCTCCGTGTGTACCTGTGTTCTCGACATTAAATAAAAAATAAAAAAATAAAAAATTGTTTGACACCAAGTTCACAATTACATCGGTGCTTTCACAATCGTCCCACAGTTGCGCAAAAATTAAGAGCACAATTGTGGAACACAACCGCTGCACGTTGTAGAATTTTCCATAGGGCTGTTTACACTATCTACAAACTATGAGTATTTTATTTTATTTTCTTTTATTTTATTTTTTGCTATGAGTATTTTTACCCAAAATAATAATAATAATAATAATATGAGTAATTTGACTTTTTAACTTAATAATTTGATATTTTGATTCTCAATCTTTTAAAAAGCAATACAATTTCTTTTCTTTTTCATTTTTTTATTTTCTATGGAACATTTTATTTTTAACATTTTTGCCCTAGCCTTTCCATTAACAATGGATTTTTTTAACATCTAATAGAGGAATTCATATGCTCATCACATGATTGCATTTTTCCCCCTCTAAAAACATGTAATTGAAGTGCCAAATTTTGTGTTCATTATCGTTAAAAACCCTTAAAATTAAAATTTTGATACTTATTATATATATATATATATATATATTTATTTTTTTTTTGCGTTCTTTCATCAATTGAGCCTTCAAAGCTGCCATTGTGGTTTTCTGCAACATTACAAAATCTTCTTCCTCCCCATCTGAGCACGATTTTCTCAGATTCCTCAAGAAACCACTTTCTACCCTGTTAAATTTGAGTTGATACCTTATAATTATAATCCAATTTTTTTTTTTTCTCTTAGCTTAATTATTAACACAGTTTTGTAATTTAAACTTTAAAAGCCCATAACTTTACATATATAAATCCAAATAAGATGTTTTTTTTTAAATTGCATAGAATTTCAAGACGAACTAAATAAGCTCTATATTTATATATATTTTTTTTTTCCGAACACATTTTAAGTTTTTACATTTTTTAATTCCAGTAATTTAAATACTTCGATAAATGCACAATCAAGTCAAATATAAATTCTATCATCCAAACCTTAGCACCAAATACATACTAAATGATGACTTTGAAAACACCTCAGAAAACATATGCATTCGAAGAAATAAGGTTTAGAACAAGTTCATAATTAGAACCCCAGTTACATGCCTCACTCTTACATGCACAAACAGAAAGAATTCAAAGTAATACAAAATGACTAAACTATACCAGTTTTAGCATACTCTGTATTCATTGCAAATGTTTTCTGACGGCTCTACTATTTTGAATATGAGATGAAGGGAATGCTGAACACCTTGTAGAAATCTTTCCCTTCAATTCTTTCTTAACTTGCTATAATCTGTTGAAGCCATATTCAATTCGCCAAAGTATTTGCAAACCAATTATATCCAATCTCTTGATATTCGGCATTGCACCTTCCTCCATTTCCCATTCCTCTACTTTGTTTAAGATTCTAATTGTGTACAAACATCCAATCTCTTCGAGAACCGCATGAATAAGGCCATGGAATAACAAAATTTCGAAAAAAGACAAGCCAACGTCCTTTGTAGGAACGTGGTCCGTTGTAATTTTGATTCATAACTAGCCCCACTTAGCCTTCAATATCTCAAGTGGATTAAATTTAGTATTTCCTCTCAAAGATTTATTTGTAAGGAATTTGTCCTAATCAAAATCAAGTTTCAATACTCTTTAACAAGATGTTATTTCTTACCCGAATAACCGTGTCATATCAATACTTTCCGAATATCACAATTTTATCAAAATATCCGATATGTAAGGATATTTCCACGGATATATATATCCGCTAAATGTTTATAGATGTCTGTAAATATAAAAATTACGAGAAAAGACTAATAAAGGAAATAAAGAGAAATTTTTTAGTAAATAAAAATTTCACATCCTTTTTAAGATATTGTATTGTCTAATAACAATAATAATAATACCTTAAATGCAATGTATTTTTTTTTAATCTTCTGTAAAACGATGAAGTGGAAAAGAATAAAAGGATGAAGTGGAAAAGAATCTAACACATAAATTCTTTGTTTTATTGACAATTATAGTATTATGACATTGTAAACTGGACTTAATTAAGTTGTTATTGTATTTTTCAATTATAAATCACTTTAACTTTTATCATGCTTTAAATGTATTTATTATATATACATTATTTTATTATAAAAAAAAAGATCAATTTAGATATTATTTAATTTTTTTTCATTCCCTATAATTTTCATTGATTTTTTTTTTCAATTTTCTAATGCAAATATTTGTCCATTTTTTCATTTTTATGACATATACTTTTGTAAATCTAGACCCTCGATATTTTCATCAACATCAACATTTTTATCATTGAATAAAAGTAATGTAATTATAAGGCCAAAAAAAAAAAAAAAAAGAAGCAATATTGAAAGTCAAACAGATTTATTTGAAAAATAAAAAGGCAACTTTGAATTGCTTTTTTTAACAAAGGCAAAAGCAATTATTTAACTGTTGAATTTACTTTTTAACTGTATGATTTCTAAGTTTCTATGTTACAAATTTATAATGTGTGCACACATAACTACTTTTATTGCTCAAATTAAAAAATTAATCAAACGTTTAGATTAACAGTTCTTATCGCGATAGGAAAAAAAGGGATTCCTAGCATTGAAATTCCAAATAAAATAAAACAAAATCGAAACCATACAAATTTTTGGGCCTTTTTTGCCTTTGCAAGAAATATTTTGGGCTACGCCACAAACACTATCCTCACTTTCTTCATCAAGAAAGTAGTTCAATAATGAAAAAAAAAAAAATCTATATTAGGCATTGTCCTTTTCACTATTGGTACAAATTATAGTTTTAGTTAAATAAGCTTTTCAATGATATGGTCTAGAGGTTCATGTGATAAGTTTACAACGTACAATAAAAATTACTCTTAACCATAAATTGAAACGTTGAAAAATTGATCAAGTGATTGAAATTATAGTTCGTGTCGTTACTAAAAAAATGAAAATATAAAATACAAAAATATCTATAAAAATGATCCAAAAACAATTTAGATTTTAGGTTCTACAGTTTTATATTAAATATTTGGGAGTTAGCACTTTACCCACCATATATTTTAAAATTAAACTTAAATAGATTTGTGAATAGATATGAATAGTGGCTGCATGGGAGCGGAAAAAATAAAATCATACTTGACAATCCTCACTCAAAGTTTTAAAAAAGAAGAAATAAAGTAGCACAAAAATCAGAGAAGGTTAAAAATAGACAATTTATGTGTGATTCAACTTTATATTTAGATAAATATATGAAGAACTACCCTTATTTACTTTTATATTTGTTTATTTTTATTTATACATATATTTTTTTGCTAAAAAGTTTAAAATAGATCCATTCTCTATCCATGCCTTAAAAAAAAAACCTATTTTAAACTTTCAAGAAAAAAGAAGCGCTAAGCTAGTTGTCAGGCACGATGAACAGTTACAAAAGTCCACCCCAAATTCTTTCCTTCCTTTTTTATTTTATTTTATCATGGATTTTCTAATCTTATGTTTTTGGGTCACTCGTAACACTTTTAATAAAGGACGAATTCAGTAATGTAGTTATAAAAGGGGAAAAAAAAAACAGCAACTTTTGAGATTCAATCAGATTAAAAAATAATAATAATAAAACATCAAAAAAAAAAAAATTCCACCTGTCATAAATGCAATAACAGCTCCAATTTAGAAGAATCAATCATAGAATTGGGAAATAGTAATACAATTAAAAGGATTCAATTTAAATTACATTAACGATGTAAAAGGAAATAGTGCACATATTAATCACCCAAGTCTATTAATAACATAAATCAACAGATACACATCACAACAGTGTGAAATAATGTGGCAATTCCTTACTAAAATGGGTAAAACAGTTTTTGAACGACTCTTCAATTATTATTCGAAAGTGTTGGAGATTGAGACGGAGGGAATATGGCTGACCTTGTAGAAATCTTCCCCTTCACTTACTCTCAGTCTTTCTGTGAATTTCTTTGGCATGCGCCTTACATTCAATTCACGGAGGGTGGTGACGTGTTTCAGCCCCTCAGGAATCATCCTCAGTTGACGAATATAATCAATATCTAATCTCTTGAGATTGGGCATTGCACCTTCCTCAACTTCCCATTCAACGAAAGTGTATAAGCAAACAAGCCGAAGAATCTCCAGCTTAGGAAACCCACCATCTGAGAACACCAATTTATACCCAACATCATTACCATTATCCACGTACCACTGGAGTATTCTCAAATTCGGCAGCTTTTCCAAGACCGCTATTTTGTCCTGATCACATAAGCAAATTGACAAATGGAATTTTGTGAGGTTTTTCGGTAGGAATCCAAGATTTTCTTGCGATAACTGCCCGCGCAAACTCAGCTTAAACAATACATGACAGTGAGAAAGCAATTCCAGATTTGGGAATTCTTCGTAACCCAAAAAGTGCATACCCAAGGATTGAAGCCTGCCTAGTTGAGAATGAAAGCTGAGAGAGTTGAGGACCAAGGTTACTTCATCACTTGTGAAATAATTTATTTCTAAAACACGAATATTCCTCAGTGGAAGGACTTCATTGTCTCTGATCAGATGCTTTGCTCTTATCCCCTTCAGAGTCACAATCTTCTTCAAGGAATCATTTCCAAAAAGTGCACCCATAGCCAAACGATGTCGTAAATAAAAGTACGGTAATAGCAGATGTCTCAAATGTCTTAACCTTGACATTGTGCTTGGTAGCGTGAGTTCCATATATTTTGTACCACGAAGATCTAGAGTTTGCAAAAGCAACAAATTCCCTATGGACTTTGGCAATCTTAATCTTCTAGCACCACATACTTTGAGATGCCTCAAGTGAATTAAATTACCGATTCCACTAGGAAGCTTACAAGCACCATCTCTTCGTTGAAAATCAAGTTCCAATACTCTTAAGAGCAGGAAATTCTCCTTTTTTAGAGACAAAATGGGAACAGAGCAGAAAAGAGTACGCAGATTAGAACGTACTTGTCCCGCCCAAGGTGTATGCCCATCAAGATCGTGATCCATGTGAATCGCAATTCTGCGCGAACGAGCTGCGGTAGCTATCTGATTCGCCTCACTTGACTGCACAATCTCTAGAAAAAGTTCTTCCTTTGCCTTTGATATACAGAAGTCTCGCATCAAATCATGCAATCGGAACGTCTTCACACCTTTCCCTGTATTGTCCTTTTTGCTCACTTGAACCATGCATCTGTCAATCAATTCTCCCAAGTATTGTTCAGCAATATCTTCAATTAATCTCCCTCCATCTTCTTCCTTTCCAACTGTTGGTATAAAACCTTCCGCAATCCATAGTCGAATCAACCTTCCTTTTTCTATCTTACTATCTTCTGGGAATCTTCCCAAATAAAGAAAGCAGGGCTTCAAATAATAAGGCAAATCCTGGAAGCTCAACTCCAAGATATCCTCCACCCGATATTGTTGCATCGATTTCATTTTATTGATCATGCGTGTTTTCACATCTTGTAGCACCTTCACCCATTCATCCACCGAATTAATTTTTGTTCTCAAAAAGCCTCCGAGCACAACGATTGCAAGGGGTAGTCCTCCACATTTTTCCGCCATAGTCTTTCCTACTTCCTCTAACTCAAAAGGGACACCATGCCCGCCTAAAGTTTCTAGAGGAATTGCTTTTTGTTTAAGGAGCTCCCAGCTCTCTGAGGGTGTTAAAAGTGGAGGTCTTATCGGAGGGGAAAGAGGATCGGCTGATGAAGCTATTGTCTCTGCGTGTGGTGAACATGACTTTGCTTCCTTGCTTTCCTACAGGGAATGCATTCTGAACCCTATACCAATCATCAATGTTCCATATATCATCAAGCACAATAAGATATCTCTTCTCTTCTAACTCATTTTTCATAAGACAAATCAACTCGTGATCGTTCAATCCGTTTAAGAACTCTCTTTTACTTTTCCTTTCTTCTAGAGACTCTTTTGTATATTTCTGTCTTTTGAAGTTTCTTCTGTTGGGATGATCAGATTGAAAACCAACTTGTATGAGAATTTCAGACAAAACCTCCTTTATCACGTACTGTTGAGAGAGGAAAACCCAAGCGCAACAATCAAAATGCTTCTTCACATCAACGTCATTGTATACTTTCCTGGCAAGTGTGGTTTTGCCTAACCCCCCCATTCCCACAACAGATACAACACACTGCCGATTTTCCAGGGCCATCAATTGAGCCTTCAAAGCAGCCGTGGTATCCTTTAACATGACAATATCGTCTTCCTCATCGTCTGGATAAGATCTTCTCAAATTCCTCAGAGAATTAGTTCCTTGATCTCCATTACTAAACTGAATCTGGTACCTTTGCATCTTTTCGCTGATGCTTCTAAGATTATCCTTGATGGTGCTGAGCTTGGTCCGGAGTTTCCGGAGATGAAACGGTTTGATATAGGAGGAGCGTACTTTGAAGATGTAGGTCTCAACAGAATCCTCAATCTCAGTTGCCACGTCTCTGACTTCTGTTATCCATATGCGGACACGTTCATCTTGTTCCTGCTTTCGATCTGCATCTTTTAAGAAGCTTTTCATCCACCTCAACTCATTTTGCAGGTTCTTGATGTCGTTCTCAACACCTTTCAAGGAAGCAGCTTCATGAATGAGTAGTTCGGCGATTCTTTCAACAACTTGGGATAGAACTGTCTCAGCCAATTTTGTTGCCACAAATACTTCTGCCATTCAGGCCAAATGCACTGGTCCTGTTAATACAACATTGATACAATTTATAGTAGAAACAATTGAAATTAACAGACTACCAATCCTTAAAGAGGAAAACCTCAATAATAAATTATTAAAATTCACAAAAAGCAAAAATTAGAAAAGATTAAAAAAAAAAAATCGACTGAAAGATTCACATGAATTATGATATAACTCACTACATTTTTTTCGGTTCATTTTTGACACTAAATTTTCAGGAATACATGACTAACTTCTATACTAGCAGATGACATATAGTTTGTTATTTAGTTTTTAAATAGTTAAAATCTTTTTTGTTTTTTTTTTTTACACTTAGGATGTAAGATAAAAGGATCCATGCGATTTGACCGACCTAATGTTTACTGCTATGTTGGTTAACCCTAACTGTGCTCATAAAGACTCGTGGCTAGACTCTCACAAACGGTCATACGACACTTGCTTGACACTCGTGGCTAGAACCAACATGCAAGCATGTTTCTAGAACCAAACGTGGAACAAGAAATCACAGCAACACA
>CM046378.1:11286302-11362562 GCA_025413485.1 Ficus microcarpa | reverse complement strand
TATACGGCACAAGTACTTGATAAACGACAATAACTAATTAAAGTAATCAAACACGTTGAAAGCACGTAAATAGGTAGTCAAATGAGATTTAGGGACATAATTTGTCATTTAAACATTGTGTTATTAACGATCACAATCTCTGCTTTTGCATTTTTCTAGTTAATATTCTACCATGAAATATGGTTCCAAGTAGAAAATTAATAACCCAAATTAAACTATTAGCAGAGATCTCATAATCGTATCAACTTCAAGATTTCAATGCACAATAAGCTAGTTAGTTCTTGATATCATTACAGCGAGCTTTCAGCTTCTTATAAGAATCGCATATGATGGCGCAAAAATTTTAGTTTTAAGCCCGAATTCAGAAACTTTGTGAAATTAATGGGTTGAACCAAAAGAAAAACAACAAATGAAGGATACATACCTCAACACTTCTCTGCTTTGAGCATGATCAAGTCCGTTTTCAAAATAACGGGAGATCAAAACGGTCCTTTCTCCTATGAAATTCTGTTACGAGACGGAGGTAACTAGAAAGAGACTATTTTACATACCCGATCTTGAAATTTGAGAAAGAAGTTGCCAATGTAAACGGCAATCAAGAAGATGTTGTGATATTCCTAACATGCAGAATATGTTTGCAATATGACAACATCGGAACGGAACGGAACGGTTCAAACTCAGTGAGCTCATCAAGAAAGGTTTATTAAATACCAAAAGAAAGAAACAAGATAATACCATACTAACAATGCCAATAAAGATTTAAAGAAGGAAAAATTAGAGATACCTGTGAGGAATGTCTCTAACTTGATCGAGATACCGAAGATCTTTGTTTCCTTCTTTGGCTTTGGGAAACTGATTTACTCTGTTGTTTCCTTCCTCTGTTTTGGGAAACTGATCAACTCAGAATAGGGATGAGTTGGGTTTTTCTTTTTGTTTCTTATTTTGGGATTAGGAAACCTAGAGGAAGGTATATATGTGAATTGGGTTTGTTTAAGAACAGGCGAGAGAATGAGAGAGGAAAGAGAAATAGAAACTAAGTGGGTTCTTGAGAGTACTCTTGTATCATTCTTGTAATCACTTGTGATTGAACATAGTAGACGGAAGATCATCATTGCAGGAGTAGGATCTCACATTGAGATTCCGAACCTGGGTAAATTTGTGTCATTATTCTCACCTTATTTATTTGGTGATTGCTTGTTTGATTGTTATTTCTCCATAAACTGTTGAATTCCGAAATTTAAGTTATTTAGTCATCATCACAAATTGGTATCAGAGACTGGTTCATAGTTTTTTTTTTCTGTGTGACAAAAGGGTCGTGTCTGGAATTTTTTTTCTCTCTTGCTGTTCATTGTGCAAATGGGTTCAAACTCCAAGGTTGATATTGAGAAGTTTGATGGGTCGAATGATTTCGGGTTATGAAAGATGAAGATGTTGGCACATCTAGGCAATATGGGTCTTGCGAAGGCACTTGAAGGGGCGTCAAAACTTCCAACAACTATGGATGATGAGAAGAAGCAGGAGGTGCTTGAGAAAGCATAGAACACTTTGATTCTTAGTCTTAGTGATAAAGTGCTGCGGGAGATTGTGAAGATGAAGTCGGCGGCGGAAATTTGGTTAAAGCTTGAATCTTTGTACATGACGAAAAGTCTTTCGAATCGGTTGCATCTCAAGGCGAAGTTTTTCACCTTCAAGATGGCAGAGAGCAAGGATATACAGGAGCATATTGACGAGTTCAACAAGTTGATCATGGACTTGGAGAACATAGGAGTCGAGTACGATGATGAGGATAAGGCTTTGGTTTTGCTACTCTTTGCCAAAGTCTTATGAGAATTTCGTGGACATTTTGCAACATGGCAGGGAGACGATCTCTTTGGAAGATGTTGTGGGTGCCTTGAGGTCTAAAGAATAGAAGCGCAAAAGTGAACTGGATGAGTCTAGCGGAGACAGTTTGGTAGTCCGAGGAAGATCAGACAAGAAGGAATCAATGGGCAAAAAGAAAGGAAGGTCGAAATCTCGGAATGGCAATAAGGTGTTTAAATGCTTCCATTGCCATGAAGAGGGACATATCAAGAGAAATTGCCCAAAGAAGAAGAAAGGTGGGAAGACACTAGAGAAAGATGGTGAAGCTGCGGTTGCTCATCAAGAAGACGAGGGCTATGAGAGTGCGGATGTCCTAGTTGTTACAACAAAGCACTCGGATAAGCATTGGATCATGGATTCAGGTTGTTCGTTCCATATGACGCCAAACCATGGGTGGTTCGAGAGCTATAAAGAGATTGTTGGTGGTGAAGTCTTATTAGGGAACAACAAACCGTGCAAAGTGATTGGGATTAGCTCGATTAGGATCAATACACATGACGGGATGGAGAGAATTTTATCGAATGTAAGGCATGTTCCAGATCTTCGAAGGAACCTTGTTTCACTAGGGATGCTTGACCAACATGGCTTTAGCTGGAAGGGCGAGAAGAATGTCTTGAAGGTTTCAAAAGGGTCGCTTGTTGTGATGAAGGGGGTTAGAGACAAGGGTCTATACATTCTTCAGGGAAGCACTGTGATTGGTGATGTGGCGGCAGTAACGGAACCAAAAGAAAGTTCTTTTGTAAGCCTATGGCATAAGCGGTTAGGTCATGTTAGTAAAAGGGGTTTGCAAGAATTGGAGAAGCAAGGGCTGTTTGGTGAGAAAAAACTGGGAGATTTGGAGTTTTGCGAGAACTGTGTTTATGGTAAGGCTACTCGGGTGAAGTTTAAGAGATCGTCATATGTTACGAGGGAGACATTGGGCTATGTTCACTCTGACTTATGGGGCGCATCACGAACGGAGACTCTAGGTGGAGGTCGGTACTTCATCAGATTCATAGATGATTGTTTTCGGAAGGTTTGGGTCTACATTTTGAAAAACAAAAGCGATGCTTTTGGGAAGTTCAAAGAGTGGAAGAAAATGGTAGAGGTTCAAACCGGGAAAAAGCTTAAGAAGTTAAGGACTGACAATGGGTTGGAATTTCTAGGCGATGACTTCAATCAATATCTCAAAGATGAAGGCGTTGTTAGGCACAAAACAGTCCGGAAAACTCCACAACAAAATGGCCTAGCGGAAAGGATGAATCGAACACTCTTAGAGAGAGTAAGATGTATGTTGATAGGAGCCAGCGTACCTAAGAGGTTTTGGGGAGAAGCTGTTAACACAGCGGCCTACCTTGTGAATAGGTGTCCTTCGGCGGCATTGAACTTCAAGACACCGGAGGAGGTATGGACCGGTCATCCGCCGAACCTTGAAAATTTGAAGGTGTTTGGGTGTGTTGCTTATGCGCACCAAAAGGAGGGGAAACTTGATCCTAGGGCCAAGAAGTGTATGTTCGTGGGATACCCAGAAGGTGTTAAAGGATACAAGCTTTGGTATAAGGATGGGAATGCATCAAAATGTTTCATTAGTTGGGATGTAGTCTTCAAAGAGACCGAGTACTACATGGCAACGGTGACTCAAGGGGAGTCCGGTGAAGATGGCATGGGAAATAAATATGCCAGTGAACGGGCTGAGATTGAGGTGGAGTTGTTGGGAAGTAATGCTATGGAATGAGAAGATAAAGCTTTGATAAATGAGGAAGATCGCTTGGAGGTAGAGGAGCAAGATGACAATCTGGATGATAGTCTTGGTTCTTATCAATTGGCAAGGGATAGGACTAGAAGAGCTCATAAGCACCGATTCGATATGGGTATGCGGACTTGGTATCCTATGCTTTGGTTACTGCGGTAGACATGGATGATTTAGAACCAAAGAGTTATGGGGAAGCAGTGGCAAGCAAAGATAATAAATTCTGGAAGCAAGCTATGTGCGAGGAAATGGAGTTGCTTGACAAGAACGAAACATGGGTACTTGTGGATAAACCAAGGAATCAGAAGATTGTTGGTTGTAAATGGGTCTTTAAGCGGAAAGAAGGTTTTGAGGGATTGGAAAAGCCTAGGTATAAAGCGAGATTGGTTGCTAAGGGGTTCACACAACGGGAAGGAGTGGATTTCAATGAGATTTACTCGCCAGTGGTGAAGCACACGTCCATAAGAGTGTTGCTAGCGCTTGTCAATCAGTTTGATTTGGAACTAGAGCAAATGGACGTGAAGACAGCATTCCTTCATGGTAATCTTGAGGAGAGAATTCTTATGGCTCAACCACAAGGATTCATCAAGAACGGAGATGAGGAAAAGGTATGCTCACTTAGAAAATCTCTCTATGGTTTAAAGCAATCTCCTAGGCAATGGTACCTTAGGTTTGATGAGTTCATGATGAAGAACAAGTTCGAGCGGAGCAATTATTATAGTTGTGTCTATGTTAAGTGGGTTAGAGAAGGCTTGGGGGTGTTCCTACTTTTGTATGTAGATGACATGTTGATAGCATCAAAAGACAAAGAGGAAATCCAAAAGTTGAAACGGCAGTTAGGGAGTGAGTTTGAGATGAAGGACTTGGGGCCGGCTAAGAAGATATTAGGGATGGAGATCATTCAGGATAGGAAGCAAGGTACATTGTTTGTGTCTCAATGTGGTTATCTCCAGAAAGTATTAGAAAAGTTCGGCATGTCGAAGTCGAAGGCGGTGCAAACACCATTGGCAGGTCATTTCAAGTTATCCACTCAAATGTCTCCAAAGACTGATGAGGAGAAGGCAAGTGTGGAGAACATCCCTTATGCAAGTGCTGTCGGCGGCCTCATGTATGCAATGGTTTGCACAAGGCCGGATCTAGCCTATTCCGTCAGTCTCGTGAGTCGTTTTATGTCTAACCCGGGTAAAGAGCATTGGGAAGCGGTGAAGTGGGTACTTCGCTATGTGAAGGGGGCTTCAGACGTGGGTCTGCTTTACAAACGGATACGGAATGATGAAGAGAAGCTTAGAGGATATGTGGATGCTGATTTTGCAGGAGACTTAGATAAACGGAGATCTTTGACCGGATATATTTTCACTTTATTTGGGTGCACAGTGAGTTGGAAAGCACAACTACAACCGGTGGTTGCATTGTCTACAACAGAAGCCGAGTATATCGCTGCTACAGAAGGTGTCAAAGAAGCCATGTGGTTGAAGGGCTTGACCAGTGAGTTGGGAATTGTGCAAGATAAGGTGGAGGTTTTCTGTGACAATCAAAGCTCTATACATTTGACCAAAAATCAAATGTTTCACGAGAGGACAAAGCACATAGATATCAAGCTTCATTTCATCCGGGATGTTATCTCACGAGGGACTGTGTCAGTGGAGAAAATCCATACGGATGAGAATCCGGCGGATATGGTGACTAAGCCCGTGACGGGGAATAAGTTCAAACATTGTTTGAACTTGATCAACATTGCGGCAAGTAACAACTAGAGCAGATAGTTGGTGGTTGTCTACTATGTGGCGTTTTCCGATTCAACTTAGATCCAAGGTGGAGATTTGTGAGGAATGTCTCTAACTTGATCGAGATACCGAAGATCTTTGTTTCCTTTTTTGGCTTTGGGAAACTGATTTACTCTGTTGTTTCCCTCCTCTGTTTTGGGAAACTGATCAACTCAGAATAGGGATGAGTTGGGTTTTTCTTTTTGTTTCTTATTTTGGGATTAGGAAACCTAGAGGAAGGTATATATGTGAATTGGGTTTGTGTAAGAACAGGCGAGAGAATGAGAGAGGAAAGAGAAATAGAAACTAAGTGGGTTCTTGAGAGTACTCTTGTATCATTCTTGTAATCACTTGTGATTGAACATAGTAGATCGAATTTAAGTTATTTAGTCATCATCACAATACCTAAAGGGAAACATTAAAGATTCGAAGAAGCACAACCATTAGTCACATTAATATTCTAGATACAGTGGCAAATGCAGTTTCAAACTCTTAAAGCTTACTGCAGATCCTTTGACGCTTCCAAGTTTCATTACAACATAGATACTATTAATAGTGGAAACAAGTGAAATGAACAGAGTACCTATCCTTAAAGAGGAAAACCTCAATAATAAATAATTAATATGCACAAAAATCAAAAATTAGAAAAAAAAAAAAAAAGTTGGACTAGAAGACCAAGTATGCACATGATTTACGTTATAGCTCACAACAGTATTTTTGCTCATTTTTCACACTATATATATTTTCAGGAATACATGACTAACTTCTATTCTAGCAAATGACATGTAGTTTTAATTTAGTTGTTAAATTATCAAAATCGCTACCTAGTTACATTACAATCGTTATTATTGTCATTTCTATTGTATCAACATATTATTATTATTATTATTATTATTATTATTATTATTACTATTTTAGTACCAAGTTACCTCACACTTACTGAAGAAAAAGCAAAAGATTCTCCGTGTTTCCCTAAAAAAAATATATTTATAAATATATATATATATATATATATGTATATAAATTATTCACAAGGGCACTTTGAAAAATGGTGGAAATCTTCCCCCACCAAATGTTGACCCTTAAATCAGAAAAATGTTTAACCCTTAGGTAAGTAGCTCCAAACCTTTCAAAATATAGAGGTTATTGGAGGGATCAGTTATCAAATATCATAAGAGAAACAACATCTCCTTCTCCTTTCCTATTTCCTTCACCTAGGTGATCTATCACTATCATTCCTATTTTTTCTCATCTCTACCAAACATACGCTAAAGATTTAAAAAAGTAAAACCAGTAACGACTTTGTTCAAACAACATAAGAAGAGAAATTACTAAAAATTTCTTCATGAGATAGTTGTCTTATTCTTACCTAATCGATCGATCTGTGGTCCTCCCTCCCCTTTAGCCGAGTTGGTCCCCTTCTAGCTCCATTTCCAAATCCAGTTCAGTAAAGCGTTTCCAGATGTCTTCAACTGTAGTTATTTGATAAAAAACAAAAACTAAGGTAACCAAACACTTAGAATGCACATAAACAAGTGGCGAAGCTATACATGTGAAATTTAGGCACAGAATTGTCTCTTTAAGCATTTTTTTTCAATTGTGATAATAGTCTCTGCTCTTACGTTGTTCAGTCTCAATGCTTGTTAGGTTATTAGTTTATAATATTTTATCCATCTATGATTCCAAGTGGAATAATAGTAACCGAAGTTAAAGTTTAGCAAAGACCTCATAATCATATTACCTCCAAATTTTCAATCACACAATGCTATTTATATCGCGTAATTGAGTTCCTTCAGTTCAGAGAAGAGTTTGCGAAACAATTTTCTAATAAAGTGGATACTTTAGAAAATATTACGTCATCTGTGTTTCTATGGTCTCAGTAATAACGATGGAATTATAGAGATTAATATGATGATCTACATAATCAACGCTACCTAGAATCAATGCATGATAAGCTTGTAAGGAAAAAAAAAAAAAAAGGTATGGCAGCCTACTTATGAAATTCGCAATCTTGTCTCTGATTAATCGCTTCTTGCTAGAGAGAAGCCTGTATTCGTGATTTGCATTTTGGACGAGTGCTCTTTATGATGTTACTACATTTTCCCGTTCTAAATATAACTAACTAACGAAGGAGATCAAGAGCCTTTTAATAATAATGGGAGATCAAAGCAGTCCTTTCTCGAAGGAATTTTAATGCCTCTATAAGAAAGAGGTAACTAGTAACTAGTAACTAGCAAGTGATTGTTTTCTAAACATGACCTTGAAATTAGAGAAAGAAGTCACTTAGTAAATGAAAACCAAGCAGATGTCGTGATGTTCTTGATGTGCATAAAAGATGTTTGGAGAATGATACTACGGGAATGGCTCAACCTCAGCAAGTTTATCAAGAAAGGTTTATTAAATGCCAGAAGCGAGGTCAATTAAAGGACACCGGACTAAAACATTCAGAATAGCAAACGACACCAGAGCAAAATACAAAGGAACTGCAAATCCTTCAAAATATAGAGATTGGAGGAGGAATTGCCTATCAAATATCATAAGAAAAGAGACATCTCCCTCTCCTTTATGATTTTCCTCATCTAAGTGATCAACCCAGAGGCGGAGTCAGAAATCTATTTTAATGGAGGTGTACACCAAATTTTTTTTTTTTTTTTCAAGATAAAATAAATTTTAAAGGGGGTTATGTGAGAATTTTTAATTTTAATGGGTGCACAGCAGTAAAATTTTATAAAATTAATTTTAGTGGGGAATATGTGATAATTTATTTTAGTGGGAGCGAAGTAAGGACTGTATGAGAATTTTTTAATTTCAGTGGGGCAAATTTTAAAAATTATAAAACTTTTAGGGTAAAGATAAAATAACAAAAAAATTTCAGTTCGCACCCCCTAGATCTACCACTTTGTCATTCCTATTTTTTCTCATTCTTATCAAACATACGCTAAAGCTTCAAAGAAGTAAAACCAGTAATCACAATGTTCAAACAACGTAAGAAGATAAATTACTAAAAATTTCTTTAGGAGAGAGTAGTCTTATTCTTACCTAATCGATTTGCGGTCTTCCTTCCCTTTAGCCGAGTTGGTCTCCGTCTAGCTCCATTTTCAAATCCAGTTCCACTAAGCGTTTCAAGATGTCTTCAACTCTACTGCAGTTTGATGGAAGTTACTTTTCAATTATTGATAGCAAAACAAAAGTTGGAAAAATTCTGCGTGGATGCAAGTGTATGTGGATCGCGGTATCCAAAACGTGTGGTCGATGTCATTTCTTTTTTTTTTTTTTTTTGGGAGGAAAAACTAATAAAATCTTTAATCTTTAATTTTTCTTAATCATGTGTTTTTATATATAACATCCTTAGCTCCTGTAATTAATATATTGAATCAAAATAAACCTAAACTAATCGAACTTTGACCCTTCATTTTTCCAACATTTTGAAAATAATTAAAAGAAGATTTAAAAAAAGAAAACAGAAAACAAAATAAGAACTCTGATATCTTATCATTGCTATGCACAGTATTTGTCTCCTAAATATAAATCTACGGGAAAAAAAAAAACAATCGGTTTAGGAGATAGTCGTCTTACCGAATCCGATCCGCCGATTTGGTCCCTTTGCAGTTCCAGTACTAGTACCAAATCCAGTTCAAGATGCCTTCACACTCCATTCTAGTTTCATGGACGGACTCGTGTTTGCTTTGGATGGAGATCCTATTACTTTAGTTAGCTTATAATTGTATTTATTTACTTGTTTTTTACAAATTATTGAAGAAAAATCAAAAGTTGGAAAGATTCCCTGTGCTTTCCAAAAAATAAGATAAAACAAATAAAAATCAGAGATTATCTCTGTCGAAATGAATGTGGATCACACATATCCAACCGCGTGGACCCACCCACGACTTCAACCACGTACTCCCAATCAGTTTGGCACTGCCTCTCTCTTCTTCTTCTTCTTCTTCTTCTTCTTTGGCTAGTATTAGCACTAATATCTCTTTTATCTACATAAATACTTGTTATTAAAGAAAAAATTACAGTAATTCTCTGCAAGGCTGAACTCTGCCAAACTTTTGTAAAACTAAAACACTAGTAACATCCAACAATAGTCATTTACGACACTCACAATAAAATAGACCCAATGATTTTTTTTTTTTTTTTAAGAGACGATCGGTCAATGATCTTGATCATATAGTATGCATTGAGATTTCGTAAGATCTGAGTTTATGCGGACGCTCATTTAATCCATATCGTATTAAAAAGATTGACATTTTTTTTTATAGTTTATGTCATCCTTTTTTTTAGTGTTTCAAAGGGTATTCAAAAGAAAATTTTTTTGAATTGCAAGATACTCCAATGGTATTATTAAAACATAATGTATCATACATAGCGTGAAATTAAAACATAACGTATCAATATATAGCGTGAAAATAACAATGGAGAGATATCATTTCTCAATAAAATTTAGTTTAAGTTTTATCATTTTTTAAATGTCCCTACAACATTTTAAAATAATAGAAAGCAAATAAAAATAGAAAGTAAAATAGAAACTCCCCATATCTAAAACTTTTATAATTTGTTCAGGATTAAATTTAGAACTTATAGAGTTGGACTTTTACACTAAAATCATGTGCACGACTTCAATAAGACAAAATCCATTTGCAACCAATAACGGTTAAAACGCAGTTCCTACCGAAAATTAAAAATAATTAATCCTATGGTTGAATGATCTTTTCTCTAAGCATTCTAAAAATAACAAAGAGCATACTAAAAGAAGGAAAAATAAAATAAAAAAGTCATAGAGTTGGATTTTTAAATAATTTTCTAATAAAAATTAAAACAAAATTAGTACAATAATCTTTACAACTTTTAGCCTTTGCTTATATTGTAATAGGTGCTTGAAAATGTTAAGAAAGAAAGCACACAATCGCTTCTCCTTTCTTCTTTCGCTAGAAAGTAGAAGCAATGTCCTTGAAATTCTACTATCCATATCGATCTAACTTCTAGATATTTGGCATTGCATCTTCTTGATATTCCGGTTGACTGGTTTGATGCAGCCTATCGACTAGGGTTTGCAGGAAAGGAGACAAATAGGATCTCAAGAGCATATCACTATGATACAATATAGAATTTCCATTGATGAGATCACACACACACACACACATATATATATATATATATATATGTACACACATATTACAAAACTCATAATCTATATGCTTTCCTTGAATTAAGGATTTTATAAATGAAGGTTAGAGTCGATATCTTTAACATATCCTTTGATATTTAGAAGCTCATTCGCACGTGCCGTCCACCGCTTGTAACAGTTCAAAAGTAGCCAGTTGAAGAGAATTAATTTAGCTTCCACTTTTTTCACCTCAGGTTTCACATTTTCTCTTCTCAACACTTTTGGTCCATGGGTACACACAGTCCGTTTGTATAAAGACAATCCCCTCGGCATCTTGGCCTTTCTACATATAGCTTTTGGCGTATTCTGTTCTTTTTCTCTCCAAGGAATGAACGAAAAAGCAAAAGAGATTATACAAACAAAAGGACAACAATCCAAATCAGTACAACTAAGCACTTCTCAGTTTTTACAAAGAAAAGCTGGCATTAATAGAAGATCAATGTTGTCCCTTTAACTGGGATTTCTGCTCCTTTGAAGAAGAGGTAATTTAGAGCCTTTTTTTTTTAATTTTTTTTAATTTTTTTTGTAAAGTTTTCTAATTGTTTAATTCTCTACTCGTTGTTTCATTAGGAGTAAAGGGTCTTGAGTTTCTTTTTTCCTTGGAAGTGCGGGGAATGGAAGAGCTTTGGTTTTCTCTTCTATGCCGGACCTCGGAATTGGAGACAAAAGTTGAATCAGCCAAAAAGGAGAGCACAAAGAAAGAAGATGAGCTTGTTCATCTTAGGGATTTCCTTAGCAAAGCAATCAAAGAGCGAGATGAAGCCGAATCAAAATGTCAAAGCATAATGCTCAACATTCATATTCTTCAACAACAACTTCAGCACAAGCCGACATTGGAACAGAGAGAGAGCCACTTTGTTGACCAACATTTTCCTAATTCTTTTGACACTAGTCATGGAAATGGAAACGCCATCGCTGGACACGAGAATGGCGATAAGGAAACGGACCTGCCACCGAGTGTCGAGAAGTTGGTGGCAGGAAAGCCGTTGCCGGAGAAAGGGAAGCTGCTGCAGGCAGTGATGGAAGCAGGGCCACTCTTGCAGACACTTCTCCTGGCTGGTCCTCTCCCTCAATGGCAGCACCCGCCTCCTTGCATCGACTCCATAGAGATCCCTCCAGTAGCCATTTCTCCGCGCTCGACGCAGAGTTTTCTCCGCCAAGACTCTTGTTTCAGTCACAAGAGAAGCCTACCACACTCTGTTGACTCTGTTTTTTACTCGAACACAAAGTATCCAAAGGTTCTCTACTGAGGCATAAGTGCATTTTACTTAAATTTCTTGTCGGTCCACTCCTTTCATGTAAAACATCCAAAGGATTCAGCATGAAGTGGATTTTTTTGTGTTTTTTTTTTTTTTGGGGTCATCAGTTTAGAATTTAGAATGCTTTATCTTGGAGATCAAAAATCCTAACTTATGTAGCTTGTTGGCTGGAAGACTAAAAATGTCCTTTCCCGTATCTCTAACTGCTCTGTCAAATGTGAATATATGAGGTAAAAAGGGTTACGAATTCTCCTATTTATTAATTCGGAATCCGTTATGTATGGATTTTCGAATTTCAAGTTTGATAATTATACTAATCATGCACCGTCTTCTTGTTATCTTTTTGCTTTTTTCTTATTTTTATTTTTATTTTTTTCTGGTTTGTTGAAGTGGTACACGTAATGATAGTATGACTTTGGCTGGACTTTAAAATTTTCATAAACCCAGAAAAATATGTACCAAATAAAAAAAAAAAAAAACTGGCTCATTGCAAGCTGTCACTGTTGCACCCGAAACTTATAACCCTTTGAAACTAGTTACAAGGCTCTCGTTTTGACAATTTATCTTCTGAACATTTAAACTTTTGTAATATGACCCTTTAAAAAAAGGGTTCTGACTTAACATGAGAAATATGTAGGCTTTCTGTCACCTATTTTATAGAAAGTTAATTAAAATGAGATGCATTGCTTTAATTTAGAAAGTGTATCGTGTAAATTATCAAAATCAAAAAATTTTGGAATGCAAGTTGTAAAAAGATGACTAATTTAGAGGTAATAATGCTAAATACCTGATTAAACGATGGGCGAATGAAGTTCACTCCACATGATGAAATAGAATTGTGGGTGTTAGTTTATACCGATATAGAAACATGAAAATGTATGCTATATGCTTAATAAGCGTAAAAAAAAAAAAAACATGCCAACAGGGCCCCACACAATTTGTACACCCAATTTTTTCTTTTAAACACCTTTTGCATTTCTCACTAAGGATTTTTCATTTTGGGACCCACACACACGCATATATATATATATATATATGTATATATATATATATGTATGCATGTATGTAGGTCTACCTATTATGTGCTGAGCAAGAGCAGGTGCAAGTGTTCACTACAAAAACAGAACGAAATCAAGAATAAAACCAATAAACTGAAAAAAAAAAACAGTCAAGAACTAAGGGGCTGTTTGTTGGTAACAGTTCAAACCCTATAATTATAATCCAATATTTATATTTTTTCCTTAGCTTCACTTTTCACGTTGTTTTGTAAATCAAGTTTTAAAAATCTATAACTTTGCATATATAAGTCCAAATGAGATAATTTTTTTTAAAATTACATAGAAGTTTAAAACAAACGAAATAAGTTCCAAGTTGATTTTTTTTTTCCAAACACATTTCAAGTTTTTTACATTTTTTAATTCCAACAATTCAAATATTTCGATAAACGCATAATCAATTCAAACACAAATTTTATTATCCAAACCTCAGCACCAAACACATACTAAATGATGACTCTGAAAACACCTTAGAAGACGTATGCATTCGAAGAAATCAGGTTTAGAACTAGTTCCTAATTAGAACCCCAATCACATGCCCCTCTCTTACATGCACAAACAGAAATAATTCAAAGTAATACAAAATGACTAAACTATATCATGTTTAGCACACACTGTATTCATTGCAAATGTTTTCCGACGGCTGTACTATTTGGAATATGAGATGAAGGGAATGCCGAACACCTTGTAGAAATCTTTCCCTTCAATTCCGTCTTCATGTGCTATAACCTTGTCTAATCTGTTTAAGATTCTAATTGTATACGAACATCTAATCTCTTCGAGAACCGCAAGAATAAGGCCAAGGCAATAACAAAATTTCCAAAAAAGACAAGCCAACGTCCTTTGTAGGAACATGGTCCGTTGTAATTTTGATTCATAACTAGTCCCACTTAGCCACCAATATCTCAAGTGGATTAAATTTAGTATTTCCTCTCAAAGATTTATTTTTAAGGAATTTGTCCTAATTAAAATCAAGTTTCAATACTCTTTAACAAGATGTTATTTCTTACCCGAATATCCTTGTCATATCAATACTTTCCAAATATCACAATTTTATCAAAATATCCGATATATAAGGATCTTTCCATTTGTGTGTATATATATATTTGCTAAATGTGTTAATGTTTGTAAATATAAAAATTACGAGAAAAGACTAATAAAGGAAATAAAGAGAAAATTTTCAGTAGTTAAAAAATTTCACATCCTTCTGTTTTAAGATATTGTATTGTCTAATAACAATAATAATAATAATACCTTAGGTGCAATGTATTTTTTTAAATCTTCTGTAAAACGATGAAGTGGAAAAGAATCTAACACATAAATTCATTGTTTTATTGACAATTATAGTATTATGACATTGTCAACTAGACTCAATTAAGTTGTTATTGTATTTTTCAATTATAAATCACTTTTACTTATATTATGCTTTAAGTGTATTTATTATATATACATTATTTTATAATAAAAATAGATCAATTTAGATATTATTTAGTTCTTTTTCATTCCCTACTATCTTCATTGATTTTTTTTTTTCAATTTTCTAATGCAAACATTTGCCCCTTTTTCATTTTTATGACATATGCTTTCGTAAATCTAGACCCTCGATATTTTCATCAACATCGACATTTTTATCCTTGAATAAAAGTAATGCAATTATCAAGCAAAAATAAAAAAATAAAATGCAATATTGAAAGTCAAATAGATTTATTTGAAAAAAAAAAAAAGACAACTTTGAATTCCTTTTTTAAACAAAGGCAAAAGTAATTATTTAACTGTTGAATTTACTTTTTAATTGTATGATTTCTAAGTTTCTACGTTATAAATTTATAATGTGTGCATATAGAACTACTTTTATTGCTCAAAATTAAAAAATTAATCAAACGTTTAAAAAACATTGAAAAATTAAAACTACTCTTAACCATAAATTAAAACGTTGAAAAATTAATCAAGTGATTGAAATTATAGTTCGTGTCGTTAATAAAAAAATGAAAATTTATAATATAAAAATGTCTATAAAAATGATCCAAAAGCAATTTAGGTTTTAGGTTCTACAGTTTTATATTAAATATTTGGGAGTTAGCACTTTACCCACCATATATTTTAAAATTAAACTTAAATAGATAAGTGAATAGATATGAATAGTGATTGCATGTGGAGCACAAAAATAAATTCATACTTGACAATCCTCACTCAAAGTTTTAAAAACGAAGAAATAAAGTAGCACAAAAATCAGAGAAGGTTAAAAATAGACAATTAATGTGTGATTCAACTTTATATTTAAATAAATACATGAAGGACTACCCTTATTTACTTTTATATTTGTTTATTTTTATTTATACATATATATTTTGCTAAAAAGTTTAAAATAGATCCATTCTCTACCCATGCCGTAAAAAAAAAAAAAAAAAAAATCTATTTTAAACTTTCAAGAAAAA
Source organism: Ficus microcarpa (assembly GCA_025413485.1). Lineage (NCBI taxonomy): Eukaryota > Viridiplantae > Streptophyta > Magnoliopsida > Rosales > Moraceae > Ficus > Ficus microcarpa. The sequence continues at coordinate 11,347,291 of CM046378.1, read as the reverse complement.
AGAAGTGCTAAGCTAGTTGGCACAATGAACAGTTACAAAAGTCCACCTCAAATTCCTTCCTTCTTTATTTTATTTTATTATGGTTTTTCTAATCTTATGTTTTTGGGTGACCTGTAGAACTTTTAATAAAGGACAAATTGAGTAATCACAGTAATGCAATTATAAACCGGAAACAAAACAGCTACTTTTGAGATTCAATCAGATTGAAATAAAAAAAAAATAAAACATCAAAAAAAATAATTAAAACATCCCATCTGTCATAAATACAATAATAGCTCCAATATAGAAGAATCAATCATAGAGTTAGGAAATACTATTACAGGATTCAATTTAAATTCCATTAAGGATGTAAAAGGAAATCGTGCACATATTAATCACCAAAGTCTATTAATAACATAAATCAATATAGATAGATACACATCACAACAGAGTAAAACAACGCGGCAATTCCATACTCAAATGAGAAAAAGAGTTTTTGAATGACTCTTCAATTATTCTTCGTTAGTGTTGGAGATTGAGACGGAGGGAATATGGCTGACCTTGTAGAAATCTTCCCCTTCACTTGCTCTCAGTCTTTCTTCGAATTCCTTTGGCATGCGACTTACATTCAATTCACGGAGGGTGGTGACGTGTTTCAGCCCCTCAGGAATCATCCTCAGTTGAGGAATATATTCAATATCTAATCTCTTGAGATTGGGCATTGCACCTTCCTCAACTTCCCATTCAACTAAACTGCGTAAGCAACCAAGCCTAAGAATCTCCAGCTTAGGAAACCCACCATCTGAGAACACCAATTTACACCCAACATCATTATGATAACCAACCCACCACTCGAGTATTCTCAAGTTCGGCAGCTTTTCCACGACCGCTATTTTGTCCTGATCACATGAGCAACAGGCCAAATGGAATTTTGTGAGGCTTTTCGGTAGAAATCTAAGATTTTCTTGGGATAACTGCCCCACCAAACTCAGCTTAGACAATACATGGCAGTGAGAAAGGAATTCCAGATTTGGGAATTCTCCACCCCAATAAAACATACTCAAGGATTGAAGGCTGCCTAGTTGAGAATGAAAGCTGAGAGAGTAGAGGACCAAGGTTACTTCTTTATCACTTCTGAACTCTCGTATTTCTAAAACACGAATATTACTCAGTGGAAGGACTTCATTGTCTCTGATCAGATGCTTAGCTTTTATCCCCTTCAGTGTCACAATCTTCTTCAAGGAATCATTTCCAAAAAGTGCACCCATAGCCCAACCATGTCGTGAATAATTCCATGGTAATAGCAGATGTCTCAAATGTCTCAACCTTGACATTGTGCTAGGTAGCATGACTTCCTCTACATCTAGAAGATCTAGAGTTTGCAAAAGCAACAAATTTCCTATGGAATTTGGCAATCGTAATCTTCTAGCAGCACCACATACTTTGAGATTCCTCAAGTGTATTAGATTACCGATTCCACTAGGAAGCTTACAAGCACCATCTCTTCGTTGAAAATCAAGTTCCAATACTCTTAAGAGTAGGAAATTCTCCTTTTTTAGAGACAAAATGGGAACAGAGCAGAAAAGAGAACGCAGATTAGAATGTACTTGTCCCGCCCAAGGTGCATGCCCGTGAAGATCGTGGTTCATGTGAATCGCAATTCTGCGTGAACGAGCTACGGTAGCATTCTGATTCGCCTCACTTGACAGCACAATCTCTAGAAAAAGTTCTTCCTTTGCCTTTGATATACAAAAGTCTCGCATCAAATCATGCAATCGGAATGTCATACCTTTCCCTGTATTGTCCTTTTTGCTCACTTGAACCATGCATCTGTCAATCAATTCTCCCAAGTATTGTTCAGCAATATCTTCAATTAATCTCCCTCCATCTTCTTCCTTTCCGACTGTTGGTATAAAACCTTCCGCAATCCATAGTCGAATCAACCTTCCTTTTGCTATCTCACTATCTTCTGGGAATCTTCCCAAATAAAGAAAGCAGGGCTTCAAATAATAAGGCAAATCCTGGAAGCTCAACTCCAAGATATCCTCCACCCGATATTGTTGCGTCGAATTTAGTTGATTGATCCTGTGTGATTTCACATCTATTAGCACCTTTACCCATTCATCCACCGAATAAATTTTTGTTCTTAAAAAGCCTCCGAGCACAATGATTGCAAGAGGTAGACCTACACATTTTTCTGCCATAGTCTTTCCTAATTCCTCCAATTCAAAAGGAACACCATGCTCCCCCAAAGTTTCTTGAGGAATTGCTTTTCGTTTAAGGAGCTCCCAGCTCTCTGAGGTGGTTAAAAGTGGAGGTCTTATCGGGGGGGAAAGAGGATCGGCTGATGAAGCTATTGTCTCTTTGCGTGTGGTGAACATGACTTTGCTTCCCAGCTTTCCTGCTGGGAAAGCATTTTGAACTGTGTTCCAAGCATCAATCTTCCATATATCATCAAGCACAATAAGATATCGCTTCTCTTCTAACTCTTTTTTCAAAAGACGAATCAACTCGTGATCGTCCAAACTGTGTAAGAACTCTTTTTCTCTTTTCATTTCTTTTAGAAACTCTTTTGTATATTTCTGTCTTTCGAAGTTTCTTCTGTTGGGATGATCAGACTGAAAACCAACTTGTATGAGAATTTCAGACAAAACCTCCTTTATCACGTACTGTTGAGAGAGGAAAACCCAAGCGCAACAATCAAAATGCTTCTTCACATCAACGTCATTGTATACTCTCCTGGCAAGTGTGGTTTTGCCTAACCCCCCCATTCCCACAACAGATACAACACACCGCCGATTTTCCAGGGCCATCAATTGAGCCTTCAAAGCAGCCGTGGTGTCCTTTAACATGATAATATCGTCTTCCTCATCGTCTGGATAAGATCTTCTCAAATTCCTCAGAGAATTAGTTCCTTCATCTCCATTACTAAACTGAATCTGGTACCTTTGCGTCTTTTTGCTGATGCTTCTAAGATTCTCCTTGATGGTGCTGAGCTTGGTCCGGAGTTTCCGGAGATGAAACGGTTTGATATAGGAGGAGCGTACTTTGAAGATGTAGGTCTCAACAGAATCCTCAATCTCAGTTGCCACGTCTCTGACTTCTGTTATCCATATGCGGACAAGTTCATCTTGTTCCTGCTTTCGATCTGCATCTTTTAAGAAGCTTTTCATCCACCTCAACTCATTTTGCAGGTCCTTGATGTCGTTCTCAACACCTTTCAAGGAAGCAGCTTCATGAATGAGTAGTTCAGCGCTTCTTTCGACAACTTGGGATAGAACTGCCTCAGCCAATTTTGTTGCCACAAGTACTTCTGCCATTCAGGCCAAATGCACTGGTCCTGTTAATACAACATTGATACAATTAATAGTAGAAACAATTGAAATGAACAGACTACCAATCCTTAGAGAGGAAAACCTCAATAATAAATTATTAAAATGCACAAAAAGCAAAAATTAGAAAAGATTAAAAAAAAAAAAAAATCGACTGGAAGACTTCACATGAAATATGATATAGCTCACTTCATTTTTTTCGGTTTATTTTTTGACACTACATTTTCGGGAATACATGACTAACTTCTATACTAGCAAATGACATATAGTTTATTATTTAGTTTTTAAATAGTTAAAATCTTTTTTTTTTTAACTTAGAATGTAACATAAAAGGATCCATGCGATTTGACCGACCTAATGTTTACTGCTATGTTGGTTAACCCTAACTGTGCTCATAAAGACTCGTGGCTAGACTCTCACAAACGGTCATACGACACTTGCTTGACACTCGTGGCTAGAACCAACATGCAAGCATGTTTCTAGAACCAAACGTGGAACAAGAAATCACAGCAACACATATACGGCACAAGTACTTGATAAACGACAATAACTAATTAAAGTAATCAAACACGTTGAAAGCACGTAAACAGGTAGACAAATGAGATTTAGGGGCATAATTTGTCATTTAAACATTGTGTTATTAACGATCATAATCCCTGCTCTTGCATTTTTCTAATTCTGAGTTAATATTCTACCATAAAATATGGTTCCAAGTAGAAAATTAATAACCCAAATTAAGCTATTAGCAGAGACCTTAGAACTGTATCAACTTTAAGATTTCAATGCACAATAAGCTAGTTAGTTCTTGATATTATTACAGCGAGCTTTCAGCTTCTCATAAGAATCGCATATGATGGCACAAGTATTTTAGTTTTAAGCACAAATTCAGAAACTTTGTGAAATTAATGGGTTGAACCAAAAGAAAAACAACAAATAATGAAGGATACATACCTCAACACTTCTCCGCTTTGAGCATGATCGAGTCTGTTTTCAAAATAATGGGAGATGAAAACGGTCCTTTGTCCTATGAAATTCTGTTACAAGACAGAGGTAACTAGTAAGAGACTATTTTACATACCCGATCTTGAAATTTGAGAAAGAAGTTGCATCTGTAAACGGCAATCAAGAAGATGTTGTGATATTCCTGATATGCAGAAGATGTTTGCAACATGACAACATCGGAACAGAACGGTTCAAACTCAGTGAGCTCATCAAGAAAGGTTTATGAAATACGAAAAGAAAGAAACAAAATAATACCATACGAAAAATGCCAATAAAGATTTAAAGAAGGAAAAATTAGATATACCTAAAGGGAAACAATAAAGATTCGAAAAAGTACAACCATTAGTCACATTAATGTGCTAATAAAATAAGAAGAGAAATGAGCTCATCTTCTCTAGGATTTCCCTAAAAGAGCCATATCAAAGAGAACGATAATAAGACAGAAAAATAGTATGAGCATCAAATACAAGAAGCAATTACTCGACCTAATAAGACAGAACAACAAAAAAGGAGCCACTTCCTTGATCAACATTTTCCTTGCTTTGAGACTGATCCTAGAAACAACCCCATTAATCTCATTACATGATGAACAACGTGTAAACTTGTTGATTTGAACATTAAATGATAAGAGATTTATAGATTAGAGCAAGACATGTCCAGTACAGTTCACTTTCTAAATATATATATATATTTTACCGGTGGGCTTGTAAAATATATATATTTCTATAAGAGGTAATCGTCTTACCTCGTCCCCCTTAGCCGATCGATCAGTTGGTTCCCCCCCAGATACAGTAGCAAATGCAGTTTGTGACTTGAGTTCAAACTCTTAAAGCTAATTGCAGATCCTTTGTCGCTACCTAGTTACATTACAACACAGATACAATTAATAGTAGAAACAAGTGAAATGAACAGAGTACCTATCCTTAAAGAGGAAAACCTCAATAATAAATAATTAATATGCACAAAAGGCAAAAGGGGACGAGGTAGCTCACTACAGTTATGTTATAGCTCACTACAGTTTTTTTGCTCATTTTTCACACTATAAATATTTTCAGGAATACATGACTAACTTCTATTCTAGCAAATGACATGTAGTTTTTATTTAGTTGTTAAATAATCAAAATCGCTACATAGTTACATTACAATCGTTATTATTATCATTACTATTGTATCAATATACTATTATTATTATTTTTTTTTAGTACAAAGATACCTTACACTTACTGAAGAAAAAGCAAAAGATTCACCGTGTTTCCCTAAAAAAAATATATGTATAAATATATATATGTATATAAATTATTCACAGGGGCACATTGAAAAATGGTGGAAATCTCCCCCCCCACCAAATTTTGACCCTTAAATCAGGAAAATGTTTAACCCTTAGGCAAGTAACTTCAAACCTTTCAAAATATAGAGGTTATTGGCGGGATTAGATATCAAATATCATAAGAGAAACAACATCTCCTTCTCCTTTCCTATTTCCTTCACTTAGGTGATCTATCACTATCATTCCTATTTTTTCTCATCTCTACCAAACATATGCTAAAGATTTAAAGGAGTAAAACCAGTAATGACTTTGTTCAAACAACATAAGAAGAGAAATTACTAAAAATTTCTTTAGGAGATAGTCGTCTTATTCTCACCTAATCGATCGATTTGTGGTCTTCCTTCCCTTTAGCCGAGTTGGTTCCCTTCTAGCTCCATTTCCAAACCAGTTCAATAAAGCGTTTCCAGATGTCTTCAACTGTAGTTATTTGATAAAAAACAAAAACTAAGATAACCATACACTTGGAAAGCACATAAACAAGTGGCGAAGCTATAAATGTGAAATTTAGGCGCAGAATTTGTCTCTTTTAGCATTTTTTTCATTTGTGATAATAGTCTCTGCTCTTACGTTATTCAGTCTCATTGCTTGTTAGGTTATTTGTGTATAATATTTTATCCATCTATGGTTCCAAGTGGAATAATAGTAACCGAAATTAAAGTTGTTAGCAGAGACCTCATAACCATATTAGCGCTCTAATTTTTCAATCACACAATGGTATTTGTATAGCGTAATTGAGTTCCTTCAGTTCAGAAAAGAGTTTGCGAAACAATTTTCTAATGAAGTGGATACTTTATAAAATATTACGTCATCTGTTTCTAGGGTCTCAGGTAATAACGATGGAACCATAGAGATTAATATGATGATCTACATAATCAACGCTACCTAAAATCAATGCATGATAAGCTTTTAAGAAAAGGAGAGGAAAAAAAAAAGTACGGCAGCCTACTTATAAAATTCGGAATCTCTTCTCCGATTATCACTTCTTGCCAGAGAGAAGCCTGCATTCGTGATTTGCATATTGGACGAGTGCTCTTTATGAAGTTACTACATTTTCCCGTTATAAATATAACCACCTAACGAAGGAGATCAAAAGCCTTTTAATAATAATGGGAGATCAGAGCAGTCCTTTCTCGTAGGAATGTTAGAAAGAGGTAACTAGTAACTAGTCAGTGATTGTTTTCTAGACATGACCTTGAATTTAGAGAAAGAAGTTACTTAGTCAATGAAAACCAAGCAGATGTTGTGATGTTCCTGATGTGCATAAAAGATGTTTGGAGAATGATACTAGGGGAATGGCTCAACCTCAGCGAGTTTATCAAGAAAGGTTTATTTAATGCCAAAAGCGAGGTCAATTAAGGACACCGGACAAAAACATTCAGAATAGCAAACGACACCGGAGCAAACTACAAAGAAACTGCAAATCCTTCAAAATATAGAGATTGTTGGAGGAATTGCATATCAAATATCATAAGAAAAAGGATATCTCCCTCTCCTTTCTGATTTTCCTCATCTAAGTGATCAACCCAAGGGCTGAGCCAGAAATCCATTTCCACAGGGGCATACACCAAATTTATTTTTTTTTTCAAGATAAAATAAATTTTTAAGGGGGCTATATGAGAATATTTAATTTTAGTAAAGACAAAGCAGTAAAATTTTATAAAATTAATTTCAGTGGGAAGTGGGAAATATGTGAGAATTTTTTATTTTTAATAGGACAAAGTAAGGACTGTATGAGAATTTTTTAATTTCATTGTGGCAAATTTTGAAAATTATAAAACTTTTAGGGTAAAGATAAAATAACAAAAACAATTCAGTTCGCACCCCCGGATCTACCACTCTGTCATTCCTTTTTTATATCATTCCTATCAAATATACGCTAAAGCTTCAAAGAAGTAAAATCAGTAATCACAATGTTCAAATAACGTAAGAAGAGAAATTACTAAAAAATTCTTCAGGAGATAGTAGTCTTATTCTTACCTAATCGATTTGCGGTCTTCCTTCCCTTTAACTGAGTTGGTCTCCGTTTAGTTCCATTTTCAAATCCAGTTCCACTAAGCGTCTCAAGATGTTTTCAACTCTGCTGCAGTTTGATGGAAGTCACCTTTCAATAATTGATAGCAAAACAAAAGTTGGCAGAATTCTGTGTGGATGCAAGTGTATGTGGATCGCGGTATCCAAAACGTATGGTCGACGCCATTTCTTTTTTTTTTTTTTTTTCTTTTGGACCGAAAACTAATAAAATCTTTGATCTTTAATTTTTCGTAATCATGTGTTTTTATATATAACATCCTTAGCTCCTGTAATTAATATGTTGAATCAAAATAAACATAAACTAATCGAAGTTTGACCCCCCCCCCCCCCTTTTTTTTCCAACATTTTGAAAATAATTAAAACAAGATTAAAAAAGAAAAAAAGAAAAGAAAACAGAAAACGGACTAAGAACTCTGATATCTTATCATTGCTAAGCACATTATTGGTCTCCTAAATATAAATCTAGAAAAAAAAAAATTCGGTTTAGGAGATGGTCGTCTTACCAAATCCGATCCGCCGAGTTGGACCCTTTGCAGTTCCAGTTCTACTACCAAATCCAGTTCAGGATGTCATGGACGGACTCGTGTTTGGTTTGGATGGAGATCCTGTTGCTTTAGTTACCGTAAAATTATATTTATTTGCTTCTTTTTTACGAATTAATGAAGAAAAATCAAAAGTTGGAAAGATTCTCTGTGCTTTCCAAAAAATAAGAAAAAACAAATAAAAATTAGAGATTATCTCTGTGGAAATGAATGTGGATCACACATATCAAACCGCGTGGACCCACACACGACTATGCCTGTCAACGACGTACTCGCAATTAGTTTAGGACACACACACTCTCTCACACCCTTTTTTTTTTTTTTTGGCTAGTATAGCACTAATATCTCTTTTATCTACATAAATACTTCTTATTAAAAAAAAAATTACAGTAATTCTCTGCAAGGATGAACTCCGCCAAACTTTTGTAAAACTAAAACACTGGTAATATCCAACAATAGTCACTTACGGCACTCACAATAAAAGGGACCGGTCAACGATCTCTTTTTTTTTTTAAGAGATGATCGGTTATTGATCTTAATTATATATCGTCCGTTTGATAAACGAGTTTGAATTAAAAAAGTAAAGTCTGAGTTGAAAAAGTACAGTCTGAGTTGAAAATTTTTAATGACTTTTCAGAAAAGATAAAAACTTTTTCAGAAAAAGACAAAAATTTTTTTATAAAAAAAGACAAAAACTGATATGAAAAAGTACAGTTTGAGTTAAATTGTCAAACGAGACCATAATATGCAATGAGATTTGATAAGATCTGAGTTTATACAGACATTCGTTTAATCCATATCGTATCAAAAAGATTGAAATTTTTTATATTTATGTCATCTTTTTTTTTTTTTTTTTTTAGTGTTTCAAAGGGTACTGAAAGAAAAATTTTTTGAATTACAAGATACTCTAATGGTATTATTAAAACATAACGTATCAATATATAGCATGAAAATAACAAGATAGCAGAGATAATTTCTCAATAAAATTTAGTTTAAGTTTTATCATTTTTTAAATGTCCCTACAAAATTTTAAAATAATAGAAAGCAAATAAAAATAGAAAGCAAAATAGAAACTCCCCATATCTAAAACCTTTATCATTTGTTCAGGATTAAATTTAGAACTTATAGAGTTGGACTTTTACACGAAAATCATGTACACAACTTCAATAGGACAAAATCCATTTGCAACCAATAATGGTTAAAACACACTTCCTACGGAAAATTAAAAATAATTAGTCCTATGATCGACTGATATTTTCTCTAAGCATTCTAAAAATAACGAAGAGCAGACTAAAAGAAGAAAAAAATAAATAAATAAGTCATAGAGAGTTGGATTTTTAAATATTTTTCTAATAAAAATTAAAACAAAATTAGTACAATAATTTTTACAACTTTTAGCCTTTGCTTAGGCTTCGTTTGGTTCGTTAGTTCAAACTCAAAATTTTCATCTCAGTTTTTGTCTTTTCTGAAAAAGTTTTTCGTCTTTTCTGAAAAGTCAACAAAAATTATTATTGAAACTTAAAATTTCCAACTCAAACTCATTCACCAAACGGACCCTTATATTGTAATAGGTGCTTGAAAATGTTAAGAAAGAAAGCACACAATCGCTTCTCCTTCTTTCTTTTTTCGCTAGAAAGTAGAAACAGTGTCCTTGAAATTCTACAATCAATATCGATCTAACTTCTAGATATTTGGCATTGCATCTTCTTGATATTCCGGTTGACTGGTTTGATGCAGCCTATCGGCTAGGGTTTGTGGGAAAAGAAGGAGATAAATGAGATATCAAGAGCATATCGCTATGATACCATATAGAATTTTAAAAAATATGACATAAAATTTCCATTGATGAGATCTGATATATACACACACACATAGATTACAAAATTCAAAATCTATATGCTTTCCTTGAATCAAGGATTTTATGAATGAAGATTAGAGTCGATATCTCTAACATTATCCTTTGAGATTTAGAAGCTCTTTCGCACGTGCCGTCCACCCACTGCTTGTAACAGTGCAAAAGTAGCCCGTTGAAGAGGAAAAATTTAGCGTCCACTTTTTTCACCTCAGGTTTCACATTTTCTCTTCTCAACACTTTTGGTTCACGTGTGCACATGATCCGTTTGTATAAAGGTAATCCCCTCGGCATCTTGGCCTTTCTACATATAGCTTTTGGCGTTTTCTGTTCTTTTTTTATCTCCCAGGAATGAACGGAAAAGCAAAAGAGAGAACTCAAACAATAGGAGAAGAAACCAAATACAGTACAACAAAGTACTTCTCAGTTTTTGCAAAGAAAAGCTGGCATTAATGGAAGATCAATGTTGTCCTTTTAACTGGGATGTCTGCTCCTTTGAAGAAGAGATAATTTAGAGCCCTTTTTTTTTTTTTTTAATTTTTGTTTTGTAAAGTTTTCTAATTGTTTAATTCTCTACTCGTTGTTTCATTAGGAGTAAAGGGTCTTGAGATTTTTTTTTTCTTGGAACTGCAGGGAATGGAAGAGCTTTGGTTTTCTCTTCTATGCCGGACCTTGGAATTGGAGACAAAAGTTGCATCAGCCAAAGAGGAGATCACAAGGAAAGAAGATGAGCTTGTTCATCTCAAGGATTTCCTTAGCAGAGCAATCAAAGAGCGAGATGAAGCTGAATCGAAATGTCAAAGCATAATGCTCGACATTCACGTTCTTCAACAACAACTCCAGCACAAGCCGACATTGGAAAAGAAAGAGAGCCACTTCGTTGACCAACATTTTCCTAATTCTTTCGACACTAGTCATGGAAATGGGAACGCCATCGCTGGACATGCAAATGGCGATAAGGAAACGGACCTAACACCGAGTTTCGAGAAGTTGGTGGCGGGAAAGCCGTTGCCGGAGAAAGGGAAGCTGCTGCAGGCAGTGATGGAAGCAGGGCCACTCTTGCAGACCCTTCTCCTGGCTGGTCCTCTCCCTCAATGGCAGCACCCGCCTCCTCGCATCGACTCCATAGAGATTTCTCCAGTGGCCATTTCTCCGCGCTCGACGCAGAGTTTTCTCCGCCAAGACTCTTGTTTCGGTCACAAGAGAAGCCTACCACACTCTGTTGACTCTGTTTTTTACTCGAACACAAAGTACCAGAAGGTTCTCTACTGAGGCATAAGTGCATTTTACTTAAATTTCTTGTCGGTCCACTCCTTTCATGTAAAACATCCAAAGGATTCAGCATGAAGTGGATTTTTTTGTGTTTTTTTTTTTTTTTGGGGTCATCAGTTTAGAATTTAGAATGCTTTATTTTGGAGATCAAAATCCTAACTTATGTAGCTTGTTAGCTGGAAGACTAGAAATGTCCTTTTCCCGTATCTGTACCTGCTCTATCAAATGTGAATATCTGAGGTAAAAAGGGGTATAAATTATCCTGTTTATTAGTTAAGAATCTGTTGTGTATGGATTCTCCAATATCAAGTATAATAATTGTACTAATCATGCATTGTCTTCTTGTTATCTTTGGCTGGACTTTAAAAATTTTCATAAACCCAGAAAAATATGTACCAAATAAAAAAAAAAAAAATAATAAAACACTGGCTCATAGCAAGCTGTCACCGTTGTACCCTAAACTTATAACCCTTTGAAACTGGTTACAAGACTCTAATTTTTACAATTTATCTTCTGAACATTTAAGCTTTTGTAATATAACCCTTTAAAAAAATGGTTCCGACTTAACATGAGAAATACGTAGGTTTTCTGTCACCAATTTTATGGAAAGTTAAGCAAAATGAGACACATTGCTCTAATTTAGAAAGTTTACCGTGTAAATTATCAAAATCAAAATTTTGGAATGCAAGTTGTAAAAAGATGACTAATTTAGAGGCAATAATGCTAAATACCCAATTAAATGATGGGTGAATGGAGTTCACTCCACATAATGACATAGAATTGTGGGTGTTGGTTTATACCAATACAGAAACATGAAAATGTATGCTATATGCTTAATAAGCGTAAAAAAAAAATGCCAACAGGGCTCCTCACAATCTGTAAACCCAATTTTTTTCTTTTAAAAACTTTTTCCATTTCTCATTAAGAATTTTTCATTTTGGGTGTGACGCCCCCTTACTACGTAGGGCCGTCACTCCTTACCTTACATTATTTACTTACTTACTTTACTTGAAAATTTGGGTATATATTTTTTTTTGACTTTCTTATATATGTATATATATATATATATATTTTTCTTGAAACTTACTTGAAAACATTTGTCTTTAGTAAGACATCATTACTACTTAAGTAAACGTTTACTTAAGGTATTTAGTTCCAAAATACCATAAAGCATAATTTGTCTTTATCATACATGCTTCTATACAAAAACTTCTTTACATCAAAAGATTTGCGGAAACAATGCGTAGTGGTATCCATACCGCCTTCGTCTGCCGCCACACCGCTCCAACAATGCCCAGCATTAAGCTGCGGGTTTCTTACCTACAGTATGAAATATAACTGAATGAGCTTTCGCCCAGTAAGCACAAACATAATCTCACAAAATATTTAAAACATCATGAAAAACATTCATCATCATATGCATATGCATGAACCATTTATGTTCCATTTATGCATTTCTTTTAACTTTCTTACCTTTTCTTATGGGCCCCTTAGTGTACGTACCCTTTAAATTATAGCGCGCCTCTAGATACAGTTAGATGGGATTGCAAGTCCCTAACTGCTCTAGGAACATAAGTGATTACACCCTCTTACATAAACGAGAGGGCGAATCCATAATTTTATCATAAAAATCCTCCACCTTGGTGGAGGTTGGTACGACACTTTACTTGTGACTTCTTACCATGTTATTTATCTTTAGTGAACATACCTTATGATGTCACTATATGATAACATACTTTTCATTTCATTAATAACATGGCATGGCATTCTTTTCGTTCATAGCATTTGCAAACATGACATTTTGCAAATATAGCACTATTATCATCTTTTGCAAAAATAGCACTTTTTATCAACATAGCATTTTACGAAAATAGCACCTTTTATAAATATGGCATTTCGTAAAAATAGCACTTTTCATCAACATAGCATTTTACGAAAATAGCACCTTTTATAAATATGACCTTTCGCAAAAATAGCACTTTTCATAAAACATGGCATTTCACAGATATAGCACACGACATATTGCAGTACATTTGAAATCTACATACTTGAACGTAATTTACTAGTTTTCATACTGCAGGTGAGGTTTGTACTTACCTCTAGTGCCGTGTTCCTTAGAATCGCGTTCCGTAACTCGTCGGCAACGGCAATTTACTTTCCTGATATACCAAAAATATAGGATCAGGATCCTTTCGTAAGGTATTGGTGACCTACCAACACTCATATTTACTTTTGGTTGTATGTCCCCTATACATGTTATCCATCTAGGCCATATTTATCCCTATTCTTTATTGAACTTGGATAATCCTTATGAGGTTACATTGGGTAACTTTTTTTTTTTTTTTTTTTTTTTAGGGTCTTGTTCTCTTATTGGGCTTTGCTCATATATCCTTGTTATTGGGTTATATCCTTTAACCCATTTAATCTTAGCCCAATATTCATTTGGGTATTCCTTAGGGTTATATTGGGTAACCCTTAAGGTTAACCTTAATTAATCTTGGGTCAACCTCTTGTCAACCCTTGGTTATCCTTGGGTATGTAACTCGGATCTAGTATCCGGTTACCGTTCGTAATCGGCTTGTTCACCAATTTTACCATAAAATTCCTCTTCATTATTTTTGGAAAATCTTGTGCAATTTACTTCCCAAAAATCCTTCATTCTTCTTATAAAAATTCTAACTCCTTTTAGTTAGAAAATTCATTAGCTTAATTTTATTATTTCCTTCAACTTGCAAATGTTTGGTTGAAACCCTCTTTTTTCTTTTCTTTATGGAAAATGTGAATTTCAAACCCGAGCCCTTTAAAATTTATGGTTTTCGAAACAAATCTTTTATAAAATCATTTGGGGTCGGAAATCACCTTTGGAATGGTTTCCGATGCTAAAAAGACCATTTTGGAACACTTCATGATTTTTCTAGAAAAGATTTTCGTGAGATTCATTTGCTAGTTTTCGGACTCTCTGCGCGTCTCTCACAAAACGCGCCCAGTTTAAAAATCGGCTCGGAATCTGAAAAACTTTTCTTCACGAAAGTTGTAGCTAACGAAAAATGCTAGAACTTTCATGTTTTGCACAAAATCTTGTTCGGCCTAGATCAGTACCAGTTTTTATTTGAAAACGGGTTAGTTCTGGAAAACTGTGTGGAGAACGTCCCAGGGTTCAGCCACGGGTTTCGAGTAAAACGAAGGCCTTTGGAGCCTTATTTCGAGATTCTGTCCGCGCTGTCCTCTAGGAAAAGTTGTTCCGAACAACTTTTGTGTTTTAACTTTTACCTCATTCGGCCTCTAAGGGCATGATATTTTCATTTTCCCGAAACTGCTCAGGTTCGAACCCGAACTGGCAGTGTTGAGGGTTGTGTTCGGTTTACGTCTTAAGCTAGCACATCATAAGTGGACTGCCTTGGCAGATTTTTGGCCTAATCTTATGGGACATACAACCTATCTTCTAGCATGAAAAATCCATCATTTTCATGCACAAATTTTTAAAGCAACAAGCATAGAAAAATCAGCCAACCAACCCTAACCTATCAAGCACATACACACCATAAATGAGGGCAGAAAATCAAATGGACTTATGTCCTTACAAACCACTTGAATCAACCTTAAAAACACTTAAATAAAGCTTAGATTCAAGGGGGTTTAAGAGATTTTACCTCAACCCAAGTTAGGGTTTCGAAATCCCAAAATCTTCCTTGGTTCCTTGACTTGTTCTAGCCCACGGTTTTCTTCATGAAATTGCATCCAAAAATTTTTGTTGTTAGCTCTCCTTGCTTCTAACCAAAACCGAAATTCATATGAAGAAAAACCAAGTTTTTCTTACCTTTTCTTCTCTTCCTTGTTCGGCCAAGACTTGGAGAAATCCACAAAAATTCTCTCAAGTTTCCTTTGCTCTTGGTTGCTCACGGTTTTGGTACAAAAAAAAATGAGATCCAAGAGATCCTTTTTGTTAGCTTCTTCTTAACTCAAAACCGAGCATGATCAAAGGAGAAATCCAAGAATTTTTTTTTTCAAGATTCACTTACCTCTTCCTCTCTTGCTCTTGGTCGGCCAATGCTCCGAAAACTCACAAGAAAATTTTTTCCAATCTCTCTCTCTCTTTCTCTCAAAACCGTGCACTCTCTTGGAATGGAAATCCAAAATTTTTCTTTGCTCTCACTCTCTCTCTCTTCCTCCTCTTGCTGCCGAACATGTGAATGGAAAAAGCTAGGATTTTTCTTAGTTTTCTCAAGCAAAAAGGCTAGAGAGATGAGGTAGATTTGATGTGAAAAAGTAGAGCTAGGAGTTGGTGATAACTTGCCTTGAAACAAGGCTTTAGTCTTGTCTTGCTTTTCTTCCAAAGCAGCCGAATCCAAGGGGCGGTTTAAGGGGTTGTTGCCGGATTTTTCAAAGGAGAAAAGGCATGGATTTGACTTGTTATTTTAAGCAAAAGTGACTAGACTTTGATGGACAAAAGTTGTTCAACATTTTCCCTTGTTTTAGGGCTTTATGCCTTGTCATTGTTCCCATTTTTTTTTCTTTTCTTTTTCCTTGATGCAAGCTGCCGAATCCAAGGGGATTCAGGGGCATGGGCTGCTGCAAATAGAGAGAGAAAGAGGGACATGTGTCCTTTCTTGGTTGGTCCTAGAGATCTCACAACTTTTCTCCCATGTTGTTCAACTTTTTGGTCCTTAAATCATGGCTTTATGTCTTGTTCCCTTTGATTTTCTTTTCTTTCTTCTTTGATCAGCCGAATATGGGGAAGAGGGGCTGCCATTAGCTTGCTTGGATGAGTGGGAAAAGATGTCAAGAAGCATGGTAAGGTGTCCTTGTTTGGTTAGATGTGAGAGACCATTTAGTTACTAAAACCAACTAATTTCCTTTCCTTTTTCTTGCTTGTTGGCCGGACATTTTGGGGGGTAGAGGGCTGCCATTTGTAGTCTTGAGTTAGTGGAGGGTGATGTCAAGGGTTGATGTCATCTTCCACTAGCTCTCACAATGCCTTGTTTGGCCATTTCGCTCTTTACAGCTCCTTTCGCGCTCTACCGTTATTTTCAACACTGTAATGAGCATTCTTATTTTATATTTTGATCCAAAAATTATTCCATTAAATTTTTGGACCGAAACTCTCTTTCTCCAATTTTTCGGAGACCTTTTTGCCCTTAATTCTTTTTCGGTGTGCTTGATTTTTCTAGGGTGGATTTACGGCTTATAAAACTCCATTTTCGGAGATTCTTTCCATATTCCTTCATCATACTTGTAAAGTCGACGTTGTGATCCGTCCCGGTCAAACTTTGACTTTTTTGGTCAACCCTTTGACTTTTTGGTCAACCCTTTGACTTTTGGTCAAACCTTTGACTTTTGTCAAATTTCATCCTTTTTCGTTCTTTTTTCTTTAAAAACTTCATTCTTGACTAGTAAAACATTAATTGAGTCTCAAAATCATTAAATGAGGACTCGAACATCGTTTAGATAAAATTATGAATTTTTCATTATTATTCATAATTTTTCATATAACACATCATTGATACATAAATTAGACTTTAATTCCTTATGAACAAGAAGATTATAAGTCTTCAAAATTTCGGGTCTTACATTGGGACCCACACACGCGCATATATATATATATATATGTATGTATGTATGCATGTTTGTAGGTCTACCTATTATGTGCTGAGCAAGAGTAAGCGCAAGTGTTCACCACAAAAACAGAACCAAATCAAGAACAAAACCAATAAACTGAAAAAAAAAAAAGTCAAGAACTAAGGGGCTATTAGGTAACAGTTCAAACTCTATAATTATAATCCAATTTTCATATTTTTTCCTTAGCTTCACTTTTCATGTGGTTTTGTAACTCAATCCATAACTTTGCATATATAAGTCCAAATGAGATGATTTTTTTTTAAATTACATAGAATTTGAAGACGAACGAAATAAGCTCCATGTTGATTTTTTTTCCAAACACGTTTCAAGTTTTTTACATTTTTTAATTCCAAAAATTTAAATATCTCGATAAACGTATAATCAATTCAAACACAAATTCTACCATCCAAACCTCAGCACCAAACACATACTAAATGATGACTCTGAAAATACCTTAGAAGACGTATGCATTCGAAGAAATCAGGTTTGGAACTAGTTCCTAATTAGAACCCCAATCACATGCCCCTCTCTTACATGCACAAACAGAAAGAATTCAAAGTAATACAAATTGACTTGACTATATCAGGTTTAGCACACACTGTATTCATTGCATATGTTTTCCGATACTTGTACTATTTTGAATATGAGATGAAGGGAATGCCGAACACCTTGTAGAAATCTTTCCCTTCAATTCCGTCTTCATTTGCTATAAACTTGTCTAATTTGTTTAAGATTCTAATTATGTACGAACATCCAATCTCTTCGAGAGCCGCATGAATAAGGCCAAGGCAATAACAAAATTTCCAAAAAAGACAAGCCAACGTCCTTTGTAGGAACATGGTCCGTTGTAATTTGATTCATAACTAGCCCCACTTAGCCACCAATATCTCAAGGGGATTAAATTTAGTATTTCCTCTCAAAGATTTATTTGTAAGGAATTTTTTCTAATTAAAATCAAGTTTCAATACTCTTTAACAAGATGTTATTTCTTACCCGAATATCTGTGTCATATCAATACTTTCCGAATATCACAATTTTATCAAAATATCCGATATATAAAAATCTTTCCACGTATATATATATATATACACACACACATATATATATATATACATATATATATTTCTACTAAATGTTTTATTGATGTTTGTAAATACAAAAATTACGAGAAAAGATAATAAAGGAAATAAAGAGAAATTTTTCAGTAGTTAAAAAATTTCACATCCTTCTGTTTTAAGATATTGTATTGTCTAATAATAATAATGATGATGATAATAACAATACCCTAAGTGCAATGTTTTTTTTTTAATCTTCTGTAAAACGATGAAGTGGAAAATAATCTAACACATAAATTCTTTGTTTCATTGACAATTATAGTATTATGACATTGTAAACTGGACTTAATTAAGTTGTTATTGTATTTTTCAATTATAAATCACTTTAACTTATAATATGCTTTAAATGTATTTATTATTGATACATTATTTTATTATAAAATATAGATCAATTTAGATATTATTTAGTTCTTTTTCATTCCCTATAATTTTCACTGTTTTTTTTGGGGTCAATTTTCTAATGCACACATTTGTCCCTTTTTTCATTTTTATGACATATACTTTCATAAATCTAGACCCTCGATATTTTCATCAACATCAACATTTTTATCCTTGAATAAAAGTAATGCAATTATAAGGCAAAAAAAAAAAAGAAAAAGAAAAAGAAAAGAAAAGAAAAAAAGAAGAAGAAGCAATATTGAATGTCAAATAGATTTATTTGAAAAAAAAAAAAAAAAAAAGGCAACTTTGAATTGCTTTTTTTAACAAAAGCAAAAGCAAATATTTAACTGCTGAATTTACTTTTTAACTATATGATTTCTAAATTCCCATGTTACAAATTTATAACGTGTGCACATAGAACTACTTTTATTGCTCAAATTAAAAAAATTAATCGAATATTTAGAGTAACAGTTCCTATCGCGGTAGGAAAAATAGGGATTCTAGCATTGAAATTCCAAATAAAATAAAATAAAATCGAAACCATACAAATTTTTGGGCCTTTTTTGCCTTTACAAGAAATATTTTGGGCTACGCTACAGACACTATCCTCACTTTCTTCATCAAGAAAGTAGTTCAATAATGCGAAAATATATATGTATATATATATATATATTAGGCACTATCCTTTTCACTATTGGTATGAATTATAATTTTAGTTAAATGAATTTTTCAATGATATGGTCTACGGGTTTATATGATAAGTTTATAACGTGCAGTAAAAACTACTCTTAACCATAAATTAAAACATTGAGAAATTGATCAAGTGATTGAAATTATAGTTCATGTTGTTAATTAAAAAAAATGAGAATTTCTAACATAAAAATATCTATAAAAATGATCCAAAAACAATTTAAATTTTAGGTTCTATAGTTTTATATTATATATTTGAGAGTTAGCACTTTACTCACCATATATTTTAAAATTAAACTTAAATAGATAAGTGAACACATATGAATAGTGGTTGCATGTATATGGAGAGGAAAAATAAATTCATGCTTGACAATCCTCACTCAAAGTTTTCAAAAAGAAGAAATAAAGTAGCACAAAAATCAGAGAAGGTTAAAAATAGACAATTAATGTGTGATTCAACTTTATATTTAGATAAATATATGATGGGCTACCCTTATTTACTTTTGTATTTGTTTATTTTTATTTATACATTTATTTTTTGCTAAAAAGTTTAAAAGAGATCCATTCTTATCCATGCCTCTTAAAAAATATATATATATATATATATATATTTTAAACTTTCAAGAAAAAAGAAGAGCTAAGCTAGGCACGATGAACAGTTACAAAAGTCCATCTCAAATTAATTCCTTCCTTCCTTTTTTATTTTATTTTATTTTGGTTTTTCTAATCTTATGTTTTTGAGTGGCTCGTATCACTTTTAATAAAGGAAGAATTGAGTAATCACAATAATGCAGTTATAAAAGGAAAAAAAAAAAACAACAACAACTTTAGAGATTCAATCAAATTAAAATAAATAAAATAAAACATAAAAAGTAAAAAATAAAACACCCTACCTGTCATAAATACAATAACAGCTCCAATTTAGAAGAATCAATCACAGAGTTAGGAAACACTACTACAATTAAAAGGATTCAATTTAAATTACATTAAAGATGTAAAAGGAAATTGTGCACATATTAATCACCCAAGTCTATTAATAACATAAATCAATATAGATAGATACACATCACAACAGAGTAAAACAATGCGGCAATTCCATACTAAAATGAGTAAAAGAGTTTTTGAATGACTCTTCAATTATTATTTGTAAGGGTCGGAGATTGAGACGGAGGGAATATGGCTGACCTTGTAGAAATCTTCCCCTTCACTTGCTCTCAGTCTTTCTGCGAATTCCTTTGGCATGCCAATTACATTCAATTCACGGAGGGTGGTGACGTGTTTCAACCCCTCAGGAGTCATCCTCAATTGACGAATTTCTTTAATATCTAATCTCTTGAGATTGGGCATTGCACCTTCCTCAACTTCCCATTCAAAGAAATAGGGTAAGTAACCGAGCCTCAGAATCTCCAGCTTAGGAAACCCACCATCTGAGAACACCAATTTATACCCGACATCATTACTTAAATCATAGGACCACTGGAGTATTCTCAAGTTCGGCAGCTTTTCCAAGACCACTATTTTGTCCTGATCACATGAGCAACCCTCCAAATGGAATTTTGTGAGGCTTTTCGGTAGAAATCTAAGATTTTCTTGGGATAACTGCCCTTCCAAACTCAGCTTAGACAATACATGACAGTGAGAAAGCAATTCCAGATTTGGGAATTCTCCATCATTCCGAAAATGCATACGCAAGGATTGAAGGCTGCCTAGTTGAGAATGAAAGCTGAGAGAGTTGAGGACCAAGGTTACTTCTTTATCACTTGTGAAATCATCTATTTCTAAAACACGAATATTACTCAGTGGAAGGACTTCATTGTCTCTGATCAGATGCTTTGCTTTTATCCCCTTCAGAGTCACAATCTTCTTCAAAGAATTATTTCCAAAAAGTGCACCCATACATGAATAATAGTATGGTAATAGCAGATGTCTCAAATGTCTCAACCTTGACATTGTGCTTGGTAGTATGACTCCCATATTTTTTGTACCAAGAAGATCTAGAGTTTGCAAAAGCAAGAAATTTCCTATGGACTTTGGCAATATTAATTCTCTAGAGGCACATAGTTTCAGATACCTCAAGAGAATTAAATTACCGATTCCACTTGGAAGCTTACAAGTACCATCTCTTTGTTGAATATCAAGTTCCAATACTCTTAAGAGCAGGAAATTCTCCTTTTTAAGAGACAAAATGGGAACAGAGCAGAAAAGAGAACGCAGATTAGAACGTACTTGTCCTGCCCAAGGCGTATGCCCATCAAGATCGTGGTTCATGTGAATCGCAATTCTGCGTGAACGAGCTGCGGTAGCAATCTGATTCGCCTCACTTGACAGCACAATCTCTAGAAAAAGTTCTTCCTTTGCCTTTGATATACAGAAGTCTCGCATCAAATCATGCAAACGGAACGTCTTCACACCTTTCCCTGTACTGTCCTTTTTGCTCACTTGAACCATGCATCTGTCAATGAATTCTCCCAAGTATTGTTCAGCAATATCTTCAATTAATCTCCCTCCATCTTCTTCCTTTCCGACTGTTGCTATAAAACCTTCCGCAATCCATAGTTGAATCAACCTTCCTTTTTCTATCTCACTATCTTTTGGGAATCTTCCCAAATAAAGAAAGCAGGGCTTCAAATGATAAGGCAAATCCTGGAAGCTCAACTCCAAGATATCCTCCACCCGATATTGTTGCGTTGATTCTAGTTGATTGATCATGCGTGATGTCACCTCTTTTAGCACCTTTTCCCATTCATCCACCGAATTAATTTTTGTTCTTAAAAATCCTTCGAGCACAATGATTGCAAGAGGTAGACCTCCACATTTTTCTGCCATAGCCTTTCCTAATTCCTCCAAGTCAAAAGAAACACCATGCTCCCCCAAAGTTTCTCGAGGAATTGCTTTTCGTTTAAGGAGCTCCCAGCTTTCTAAGGTGGTTAAGAGTGGAGGTCTTATCAGGGGGGACAGAGGATCGGCTGATGAAGCTAGTGTCTCCATGCGTGTGGTGAACATGACTTTGCTTCCCAGCTTTCCTATAGGGAAAGCATTCTGAACTCTGTTCCAAGCATCAATATGCCATATATCATCAAGCACAATAAGATATCGCTTCTCTTCTAACTCATTTTTCAAAAGACAACTCAACTCGTGATCGTCCAATCCGTTTAAGAACTCTCTTTTAGTTTTCCTTTCTTCTAGAAACTCTTTTGTATATTTCCGTCTTTCGAAGTTTCTTCTATCAGGATGATCAGATTGAAAACCAACTTGAATAAGAATTTCAGACAAAACCTCCTTTGTCACGTACTGTTGAGATAGGAAAACCCAAGCGCAACAATCAAAATGCTTCTTCACATCAATGTCGTTGTATACTTTCTTTGCAAGTGTGGTTTTGCCTAACCCCCCCATTCCCACAACAGAAACAACACACCGCCGATTTTGTAGTTCCAGCAATTAAGCCTTCAAAGTAGCCATGGTATCATTCAACATGAGAATATCATCTTCCTCATCGTCTGGATAACATCTTCTCAAATTCCTCAGAGAATTAGTTCCTTGATCTCCACTACCAAACTGAATCTCGTACGTTTGCCTCTTTTCCCTGATGCTTTTAAGTTTATCCTCGATAGTGCTGAGCTTGGTTCGGAGTTTTCGGAGATGAAACAGTTTGATATAGGAGGAGCGTACTTTGAAGATGTAGGTCTCAATGGAATCCTCAATCTCAGATGCCACGTCTCTGACTTCTTTTATCCATAAGTGGACACGTCCATCTTGTTCTTGCTTTCGATCTGCATCTTTTAAGAAGCTTTTCATATACTCCAACTCATTTTGTAGTTTCTCGACGTCATTCCTTACACCCTTTAAGGAAGCAGCTTCATGAATGAGTAGTTCGGCGATTCTTTCGACAACTTGGGATATAACTGCCTCAGCCAATTTTGTTGCCACAAGTACTTCTGCCATTTAGGCCAAATGCACTGTCCTATTAATACAACATTGATGCAATTAATAGTAGAAACAATTGAAATGAACAGACTACCAATCCTTAAAGAGGAAAACCTCAATAATAAATTATTAAAATGCACAAAAAGTAAAAATTAGAAAAGATTAAAAGAAAAAATCGACTTCACATGAATTATGATGTAGCTCACTACATTTTTTTTGGGTTCATTTTTGACACTACATTTTCGGGAATTCATGACTAACTTCTATACTAGCAAATGACATATAGTTTATTATTAGTCTTTAAGTAGTTAAAATCTTTTTTTTTTATTTTAATTTTTTTACTTAGAATGTAAAATAAAAGGATCCATGCGATTTTATCAACCTAATGTTTACTGCTATAATGACTCGTGGCTAGACTCTCACAAACGGGCATACGACACTTGCTTGACACTCGTGGCGAGAAAGTTTCTAGAACCAAACGTGGAACAAGAAATCACAGCAACACATATACGGCACAAGTACTTGATAAACGACAATAACTAATTAAAGTAATCAAACACGTTGAAAGCACGCAAACAAGTGGAAAAATGAGATTTAGGTGCATAATTTGTCATTTAAACATTGTGTTATTAACGATCACAATCTCTGCTCTTGCATTTTTCTAATTCTCAGTTAATATTCTACCATGAAATATGATTCCAAGTAGAAAATTAATAACCCATATTAAGCTATTAGCAGAGACCTCAGAACCGTATCAACTTCAAGATTTCAATGCACAATAAGCTTGTTAGTTCTTGACATTATTAAGCTTTCAGCTTCTTATAAGAATCACATAGGATGGCGCAAGTATTTTAGTTTTAAGCACGAATTCAGAAACTTTGTGGAATTAATGGGTTGAACCAAAAGAAAATCAACAAATGAAGGATACATACCTCAACACTTCGCTTTGAGCAAGATATCAAGTCCGTTTTCAAAATAATGGGAGATGAAAACGGTCCTTTCTCCTATGAAATTCTGTTACGAGACGGAGGTAACTAGTAAGAGACTATTTTACATACTTGATCTTGAAATTTGAGAAAGAAGGTGCATCTGTAAACAGCAATTAAGATGCAGAAGATATGTTTGCAATACGAAAACATCGGAACGGAACGGAACAGAACGGTTCAAACTCAGTGAGCTCATCAAGAAAGGTTTATTAAATACCAAAAGAAACAAACAAAATAATACCATACTAACAATGTTAATGAAGGAAAAATTAGAGATACCTAAAGGGAAACATTAAAGATTCGAAGAAGTACAACCATTAGTCACATTAATGTTCTAATAAAATAAGAAGAGAAATGAGCTCATCTTCTCTAGGATTTCCCTAAAAGAGCCATATCAAAGAGAACGATAATAAGACAGAACAATTACTCGACATAATAAGACGGAACAACAAAAAAGGAGCCACTTCCTTGATCAACATTTTCCTTGTTTTGAGACTGATCCTAGAAACAACCCCATTAATCTCATTACATGATGGACAACGTGTAAACTTGCCGATTTGCACCTTAAATGATAAGAGATTTATAGATTAGAGCCAGACATGTCCAGTACAGTTCACTTTCCAAATATATATATATATATATATATATATATTACCGGTGGGCTTGTAAAATATATATTTCTATAAGAGATAATTGTCTTACCTCGTCCCCTTCAGCCAATTGATCAGTTCGTTCCCTTCCAGATACAGTTGCAAATGCAGTTTGTGACTTGGGTTCAAACTCTTAAAGCTTACCGCAGATCCTTTGACGCTACCTAGTTACATTACAACATAGATACAATTAATAGTGGAAACAAGTGAAATGAACAGAGTACCTATCCTTAAAGAGGAAAACCTCAATAATATATAATTAATATGCACAAAAGGCAAAAATTAGGGGAAAAAAAAAAAAAAAGAAGAAGTTGGACTAGAAGACCAAGTATGCACATGATTTACGTTATAGCTCACTACAGTTGTTTTGCCCATTTTTCACAATACATATATTTTCAGGAATACATGACTAACTTCTATTCTAGCAAATGACATGTAGTTTTTATTTAGTTGTTAAATAATCAAAATCGCTACCTAGTTACATTACAATCGTTATTATTATCATTTCTATTGTATCAATATATTATTATTATTATTATTATTATTATTTTAGTACAAAGTTACCTTACACTTGCTGAAGAAAAAGCAAAAGATTCTCCGTGTTTCCCTAAAAAAGAATATGTATAAATATATATATATATATATATATATATATATATTATTCACAAGGGCAATTTGAAAAATGGTGGAAATCTCCCCCCACCAAATGTTGACCCTTAAATCAGGAAAATGTTAACCCTTAGGTAAGTAACTCCAAACCTTTCAAAATATAGAGGTTATTGGAGGGATTAGATATCAAATATCATAAGAGAAACATCATCTCCTTCTCGTTTCCTATTTCCTTCACCTAGGTGATCTATTACTATCATTCCCATTTTTTTTCCTCATCTCTGCCAAACATATACGCTAAAGATTTAAAGAAGTAAACCAGTAATGGCTTCGTTCAAAAAACTTCAGAAGAGAAATTACTAAAAACTTCTTCAGGAGATAGTCGTCTTATTCTTACCTAATCGATCGATCTGCAGTCCTCCCTCCCCTTTAGCCGAGTTGGTCCCCTTCTAGCTCCATTTCCAAATCCAGTTCAATAAAGCGTTTCCAGATGTCTTCAACTGTAGTTATTTGATAAAAACAAAAACTAAGGTAACCAAACACTTAGAATGCACATAAACAAGTGGCGCAGCTATACATGTGAAATTTAGGAACAGAATTATCTCTTTAAGCATTTTTTTCAATTGTGATAATAGTCTCTGCTCAGTCTCAATGCTTGTTAGGTTGTTAGTTTATAATATTTTATCCATCTATGGTTCCAAGTGGAATAATAGTAACCGAAGTTAAAGTTTAGCAAAGACCTCATAATCATATTACCTCCAAATTTTTAATCACACAACGCTATTTATATCGTGTAATTGAGTCCCTTCAGTTCAGAGAAGAGTTTGCGAAACAATTTTCTAATAAAGTGGATACTTTAGAAAATATTACGTCATCTGTGTTTCTAGGGTCTCAGTAATAACGATGGAACTATAGAGATCAATATGATGATCTACATAATCAACGCTACCTACAATCAATGCACGATAAGCTTGTAAGGAACAAAAAAAAGGTATGGCAGCCTACTTATGAAATTCGCAATCTCTTCTCCGATTAATCGCTTCTTGCTAGAGAGAAGCCTGTATTCGTGATTTGCATTTTGGACGAGTGCTCTTTATGAAGTTACTACATTTTCCCGTAATAAATATAACTAACTAACGAAGGAGATCAAGAGCCTTTTAATAATAATGGGAGATCAAAGCAGTCCTTTCTCGAAGGAATTTTAATGCTTCTATAAGAAAGAGGTAACTAGTAACTAGTAAGTGATTGTTTTCTACACATGACCTTAAAATTAGAGAAAGAAGTTACTTAGTAAATGAAAACCAAGCAGATGTTGTGATGTTCCTGATGTGCATAAAGGATGTCTGGAGAATGATACTACGGGGAATGGCTCAACCTCAGCGAGTTTATCAAGAAAGGTTTATTTAATGCCAAAAGCGAGGTCAATTAAAAGACAACGGACTAAAACATTCAGAATAGCAAACAACACCAGAGCAAAATACAAAGGAACTGCAAATCCTTCAAAATATAGAGATTGTTGGAGGAATTGCATACCAAATATCATAAGCAAAAGGACATCTCGCTCTCCTTTCTGATTTTCCTCACCTAAGTGATCTACCCTGGAACCAAAAATCTATTTGTGTACACCAATTTTTATTTTTATTTTTATTTTTTCAAGATAAAATAAAATTTAAAGGGGACTATGTGAGAATTTTTAATTTTAGTGGGGACAAAATAGTAAAATTTTATAAAATTAATTTTAGTAGGGAATATGTGAGAATTTATTTTAGTGGGAGCAAAATAAGTACTATATGAGAATTTTTTAATTTTAGTAGGCCAAATTTTAAAAATTATAAAACTTTTAGGGTAAAGATAAAATAACAAAAAAAAAAAAAAAATCATTTCGCATCTTCTGTATCTACTACTCTGTCATTCCTATTTTTTCTCATTCTTATCAAACATACGCTAAAGCTTCAAAGAAGTAAAACCAGTAGTCACAATGTTCAAACAACGTAAGAAGAGAAATTACTAAAAATTTGTTCAGGAGATAGTAGTCTTATTCTTACCTAATCGATTTGCGGTCTTCCTTCCCTTTACCCGAGTTGGTCTCCGTCTAGTTCCATTTTCAAATCCAGTTCCACAAAGCGTTTCAAGATGTCTTCAACTTTACTGCAGTTCGATGGAAGTTACCTTTGAATTATTGATAACAAGACAAAAGTGGGAAAAATTCTGTGTGGATGCAAGTGTATGTGGATCGCGGTATCCAAAACGTGTGGTCGATGTCATTCTTTTTTTTTTTTTTTTTTGGGAGGAAAAACTAATAAATCTTTAATCTTTAATTTTTCGTAATCATGTGTTTTTATATATAACATCCTTAGC
The DNA here is from genome assembly GCA_025413485.1 of Ficus microcarpa. Classification (NCBI taxonomy): domain Eukaryota; kingdom Viridiplantae; phylum Streptophyta; class Magnoliopsida; order Rosales; family Moraceae; genus Ficus; species Ficus microcarpa. The sequence continues at coordinate 11,319,625 of CM046378.1, read as the reverse complement.
TCCTGTAATTAATATATTGAATCAAAATAAACCTAAACTAATCAAACTTTGACCCTTCTTTGTTCTAACATTTTGAAAATAATTAAAACAATATTTAAAAAAAAAAAAAGCGTTTTTTGATGTCTTCAATAAAGAGTTTCAAGATGTCTTCAACTTTATTGCAATTTGAAGGAAGCTTGCTACATTTCAATTATTGAAGGAACCTTCCTATATTTCAATTATTGATCAGTTGGAAAGATTCTCTGTGTTTTTTTATATTAAAAAGGGTAAATTATTCAATAAATCCTTAAACTTTTATGTTTGTGTAATTCTGATCCTTAATCTTTTTTTCTTTTTTTTAGTTGGAATGCCTATAAATTATTAAAATATTACTACAGTAGTCCTTTTCGTAAATGTTTTGACCAAATTCGTAAGTAATTTGATTAAAAAATGATGCTAACTAACAGATTTTGTTAAAAAATTAACGGAATTAATTATTGTAATAATATTTTAATAATTTAAGGGCATTCTAGCTTTAAAAAAAGATTATAGACTAAACTTTTACAAACTTAAAAGTTTAGTGACAATTTACCTAAAAACAAAAAAAAAACAAAAAACAAAAATATTTGTGTGAATGGAAGTGTAAGTGGATCACTATATCCAAACCGTTTGGAACCTGCACCCTTTTGAGTTGGTCGATGCCATTTTTTTTTTCTAGCAAAAATTACTAAAATCTCTTAGGGTCAGTCTGATACACCAATTGAAGTACGAGTTTTGAAGGTTTTTTTTTTTTTTTGGGTTGAAAATGAATAATATTTAATAACATATGTTTGGAGTTTTAGAGTTCTGGAGTTTTTTTTTTCTTTTTTTTTTTTTTTGGTTGAAAATGAATAAATATTTAATAACGTATATTTGGAGTTTTGAAGTTTCAGAGATTTTTTTTCTTTTGGAAGAGGAATGACGTCGTCAATCTCAAGGATTTTCGTAGGTCATGAGCCACCAAAGACAGTGATGAAACAGAATCAAAATGAAAAGGTTTAAAGTTGGACGGTTATGGCGAATTGCCCAAGTTATTAAAGTTTCGATTTTTTTTACATTCATGAATTAGATAAAACATATCCATTTTAGAAGCCGTTTCCACAATTTTTTTCACATTATTTTTTTAGAAAGTTCCATAAAACAAAAAAAAAACAAAACAAAAAACAAAGTTACCAATATATAAATGCTAAACGATTAATTGAACACACTGCTACTTATTTACCATAGCGAAATTCAATTTCTTTTTTTCCTTTGAAATGAAATTCGTAGTCAAAAGTTTATCCGTAAAGTTAAATGGACAAAGATGATGAGCTAAGTCTCGCTAAGAGGCAAGAAAATAGAAATTATTTCTCAAGCTAACGTCTTCCTTAAACTCATCAATGATTAAAGAGTTATAGATATTATAGCTAAGCGCAATATTGCTGGGCTCGTAAATATAAATCTCGTCGTTTAAAAAAATCACTTCATTTTGAAAAATAAATAAATAAATAAATAAATATGTTTAGGAGATAGTCGACTTACCTAATTAATCAGATCTTGCAGTTCCAACACCAGATCCAGTTCTATAAGCCTGCTTTTGAAGATGTCTTCCATTCTATTTTAGTTTGATGGACGGACTTGAGTTGGGTTTGTTAGATGGAGATCCTATGTTATTTATTATTATATTAAGTAATGGAAGCTACCTGACAATTGCTGAAGAAAACGCAAAAGTTTTCCTAGTAAAAGACAAGGAAAAAGCAAAAGTTGCAAAGATTCTTTGTTTCCCACCCAAAAAAGAGAAAGGGTGTGGGAAAGTGAATGTTACATGCTCGATGCTCCCAAAATTAACTCTATATCTCTTTTATTTACATTGGTTTTTTTTAATTATAATATAAATATAATTTAACAGTAATTTCATATTTAACTTAATTATAAATAATTGACTATAAAGTTTGGATAACAAACTGAAGGTCCACCTTAGGGATATTATTATTAATAAAAAGGTAAGCTCCTATAAACAATGTAGTAACCCAACAATAGTCACACAAGATGTCGTATGAATGGGATTGAGTTCTGACAAAATGCAAATATGATAAAAATGGATTAATTTGAACTCCGAATATCTTTAAAAAATTCTTAATAATTTGAACTTGTTTACGATCAAATTACCAATTACAGAGACATTAAATTTTTATTTTAAAAAAAAGAGCAAATTTATGATAAGAACTATTTAATTTATCATACTAATAAGTACTGTTCTTTTAGTTATTAAAAATTTGAAATCGTTAATATTTAATGACCACTTAAATTAAAAGAATGACTCAAAGACGACCATACTTTGTAAAAGTCTTCATCTTGCTTTTGGAAAATGTATGTTTAAAGCGCGTACTCAAGTCCACTTCTTTTGTCAGGCAAGGAAAAAGAGAGAAAGAAAAGAATGAAAAAAAAGCGCGCAATTGCTTTTCATTCTTTCTTTGATTTTATAAGCAGCGTATAAATATACACTTTGTCTCATATTTATAATACCCGCGTTATTGTAAAAAATAAATAAATAATACTCCCTTATTGTAACACTCACTTACTGTATTTTATGTTTACCGTTATTTAACATAATTATAAACTTGCGTATGACTATGTGTTTGATTCTATTCTAGTTTGATGGACGGATTCTATTCTAATCCGTTGGAAAGTGACTATTATTATAGTAAATATAATTTAAAGGTTTTCTTTTATTTTTTATTTATTATATGACGGTAGAGTTTGAATCCTGGTCCATGACAAACCAAAGATCCACCTTCAATATTTCACTTATTTATGGCTGAAACCTTGATACTTGCCTGTTTCTAAACCAATAAAACATAATAAAATTATTCACTACGAGGATAAACTCTGCAAACATCTGTAAACAATATAAATTCCAAATATAAAAACTCCCAGATATCTTTAAAAATGACTTTAGGAATTTGAACTTGTTCAGAATATAAATTATAAATTATAGAGAAGTTAAATTGTTATTTAAAAAACAAGACGGAATTTATGATAAAAACTATACTTTTATCCTATTAATAGATATTGTTTTAGTTATTAAATTAACTTTTTAATTGTCTGATTTATGGTTATACATCATAAAAATTTACAACACGACATATAAGAGTTACTTCAATCATAGAGTTAAAAAGTTGATTCAATTATTAAAACAATAATACTTACTAACTAAGTAAAAGTATAGTTTCCAATATTTCCATAAAAGAAAACAGAATTAAAAAATTAGTTTTAGTAATTTTTAACCTTGTTTATAGTCTAAAGAGGTGCTTGAAAATATTAAGATTTAGTTACGATTAAAAGGACCACTTAATTAAAAGAATGACCATACTTTGTCAAAGTCAATATCTTGCGTTTCGAAAATGTATATATAATTAAAGCGAGCACTCACGTCCACCACTTTTGTCGGGCAAAGAAAAAGAAAGGAATGAAAAGAAAGCGCGCAATTGCTTTTCATTCATTTTTTTTTTTTTTTTTTTTTTGGCTAGTAACAGCACCAGAGTCGCTCTTTATTGGTTAGCAAGTCGATGAAATTCTATAAATGCTAACTAGAGCAACAAGAAGATACGAGATCTTGTGAGATTGTGAATTTATTCAACATCGATCATGTTACTAGATTTTTTTAATGTTTATATATGGATTGAGTTTTCTCTTTCTTTGAACTCGCTTTTGGGGTTGAATTTTACCCAAACTAATTTAATATGGCATTCGAACTAGATTTTACCAGCTTAAATAAGAGAAATCCAAGTTTACTTTTTTGTGCGGATTTTGTAGTTCAGATCGAATTAAGAAACTACCAGTCTGTCTGCACAAGTCAACAAGGATTAAGCCAAACAAAACAATTAGCACATAAGATAGAATATCATATTACTCCAAAGGACAAGCATTTATCGAGTCAATGATTTAGAGTCTATAACAATGAGAGTCTATGAGACTTTTTGGGGTGTTTCCAGGCATTTAGAATGATTTAGAGTATTCGTTAGAGTATTTCTCATGGAGCTTAAGAGTTAGAGAAAACAAAAGCATTGAAGTTTACCCGTATATGTTGGATGCAGGGACTTTAGGTAGTGCTACTTAAATTTTTTGTTCTTCTAGTTTTACCTCAAAAATTTTATAATTTTTACAATTTACCCCCACTAGAAACTAAAAATTTTCATCTATTCCTTACTTTGTCCCCTCTAAAAATTAAAATTTTTCATATAAACCTCACTAAAATTAATCCTATAAAAAAAGTTTTGTAAAGTTACTGCTTTGCCGCCACAAAACTTAAAAATTATCACATAACCCCACTAATATTTATTTTATCCTGAAAAAAAAAAATTTTATATACACCCCCACTAAAATATATTAATTTCTGGTTCCGTCCCTGGTTGGATGTTGTCAATATGAAATAAGTTTAAAAAGGAGCTAAAGGTGGATTGCAACTGCTTGGTGTAAGTAAGTCTGACCAAAGGCAAGCATGGAGGATTGGGTAAATCAATTGGACTGAAAGCAAGCTGTGCAAGCCGAAGGCTTGTAGATAGAGCGAGAGAAGAAGAGGGAGAGAAGAAGAGAGAGTTCTCAAGAAATTACACACAAAATTGTCCGTTCTTTCTCATCTCCATCTCCCTTACCCAGCCACAATTGTCATCATCCTTATTCTCTTTTATCAATTCTTTTTTTAGAGCACAAAGACGATTCTATTAGGTAAGATGTATAATATTTTTAAATATTGTTGTTTGACGATGGTTTCTTTTATTTGTTTGTTATTGATGGTAAACAATTATGTTCGATGGCCTTGATGTCTCCGACGAAAGTTTTGTATATTATTGGTTAGAAGGTATTGATGATCATGTTTATGGTAAAGGTTGTACTCTTGAATTGAGATTGAGATTGAGATCTATTAATTTGGCTTCATTTTAATATCTATGGTTTTTGCGAGATTGTGTTGATAACGATTTTATTAATTGATGGAAGCGCATTTTAGGGTTTTTGTCTTTTAATTCATGATTCTATTGGAGTGTCAATTTAAGGGTTTTATATGTCAAAAAAATGCCTTAGGGCCATATTTTGCATGTATGTGAGTATATACATTGCGGCGATAATTTTTATATTTTTAGTGCATTTTATTTGTGAAAATTTTGGATTTGACTACTACTGGAAATTCCATGTTTAATGACTAGTTTTTGAAACTTTTTTTAATGGTGCAAATGGACTCCATTTTTGACGAGTATTGTTGGAAAAGTCCTGATGTCTACTTTTATTTGAAACAAGTTTCAGGTCATTTGGAGACTTTTGTAAATTTTTATTATTTTTCAAAGTAGCAGAGATCCGACTGTACGTTTCTATAAGCTTTTGGTGATCAGATTTCGAAAGTGTTTTAAAGGGTCCAACGGTCTCTATTTTTAACAAATTAAAGATTGTTAGAACACTCTGCATGTCTACTTTCTTTTAAAATTGGTTTGAGGCCATTTGGAGACATGTGATATTTTTAATGAATTTTTGAAGGGGAGAGGATCAGCTGTCTATTTTTGTAAAGTTTTATAATGTTATGCAATTGTTGGCTTTTTTGTATTTTGATATTATTAAATGATGAAATAGGCTTATTAGGTGCTGTTATAATATAATGGATGTGTCTGATGAATTATTAAGGACTTTTAATAATTTATTTATACTTATTATTAATGGCTTGAATGGTTCTAAAGGCGAACACTGAAGATCTCAATTGCAAGTCACCGTCAGGAAAATTTAAAAAGGTTAAATAAGGTATTTATATAAGTATACTCTCACTTATAACATGAATTAAAGAATTAAGAAGTATTAATTTTAATGTTGATGTTGACGTTATGATTTTTTTTAATACTTCTCTTATGATGACCTTTTTTTTTTTTTTAATATTCTTTAAAGAATTAAGAAGTATAAATTTGATGTTGATGATGATGTTATGATATTTTTTTTAATACTTCTCTTATGACGATGTTTTTATAAAATGTGTGTGTGTGCGTCTGTTTATGCATTTTTATAGTTGTATAATGCCGTTATACATCCTTGATGATAATATTATCCGGTGAGCGAACGTTTATGTCATTGTTGGTTTGGGATTAACTACCCCTCTCCTCTTGTGACTAGTGTGTTTTGACAGTATAACGTCGGGTCAAATATATGACGGTTTTGAAAATTTAAAAGTTTTTCAAAATTGTTTTTATTTATGAATATAATTTATGATGATAACAAAAAAAAAAGCTATTTATATTTATAAGATTTAAGTGTCTTACTAAGATGGGCAAAGAATATATATATATATATATATATTTTTTTTTTTTTCTGGTTTTAGTTTAGGTTGCTAGGGTTTGTCTTGTAAATTCTTCGTTTTTTCAGTTTTTTTTTTTTTTTTTTTTTTTTTTTTACTTGGGTGTTTGTTTTGGGAGGATAATGGGATATTTGATATTTCACCTGCAATGATTGTCTTCATCTCTTATTATATAACCGGAAAAAATGACGTGTAGGTTTTGTACTTTTGGATATATATATATATATATATATATATTTGAAGGAGAAGGGAGAAGATACAGCGAGACTCAAAAAAAAAAAAAAAAAATCATAAAAAGGTAAAAGTAACACAGCTGTAAGCCATTATCTAAAAAATCCGTTACTTAACCTCCGTCTGTATCAATGTCTAATGTGTAAGGTTTTGATAACGTGTCCAAATTTAATAAGAGAGACAGTAAATGTTAACTCAATTTGAAGATGTAACATTAGTTTGATATTACAACTCTAATTTTAATTTATTATTTTTTTAAAAAATTAATGAAAATTAAAATTAATTTTTAGAAGATTAATCAGTTTTAATTTAAAATTTGAGTTGGAATTATAATACCAAACCAAAGGATAGTTTTTGAGATATTTGAATATAAGTTTTAAATCAAATGTGTGTTTATTAGTTGAAAAAACTATATGAATAAAAAAATATAAAGATTTAAAATTATTTTAAAAAAATATCAATATAAATCTTATTTTTTTTTTTAAATTTTATATATTATAAAATAATATCAATGTGTTTGGGATTTTGGGATTGTCTACATGTGTACCTGTGTTCTTGACATTACAAGAAAAATAAAAAAATTGTTCTGACACCGAGTTCACAATTACATCAGTGCTTTAACAATCGTCCTACAGTTGAGCATTAATTGGGAACACAATCGTAGAACACAGCCGCTCCACGTTGTAGAATTTTCCAAAGGGCTGTTTACACTATCTACAAGCCATGAGTATTTTATTTTATTTTTTTGCTATCAAAACTATGAGCATCTTTGCCAAAAAAAAAAAAAAAAAAAACTATGAGTAATTTGACTTTTTAACTTAGTAATTTGATAATTTGATTCTCAATCTTTTAAAATGGAATACAATTTCTTTTCTTTTTCAATATATATTTTTTTATAGGGAACATTTTATTTTTAACATTTTATTCCTTAGCCTTACCATTAATAATGGATTTTTTAACATCTAATAAAGGAATTCATGTGCCCATCACATGATTGCATTTTTTTCCCCTCTGAAAGCATATAATTGAAGTACCAAATTTTATGTTCACTATCGTTAAAAACCCTTAAAATTAAAATTTTGATGCTTATTAAAATTATTTTTTGTTGGTTTGCGTTCTTTTATACTATGTGGAGACAGTTGTTGTAGACAAATTAGCAAAATTTTTTTTTTCGTGAGGAATTTATGGTGGTTAGGGTCTATATCTTTTCCGTGAGGCCATTAATGTTGTTGTGACAAATTAGTAAATTATTCAATTCAGCATCGTCAGTTTAATTGGTGGTTCTCGACTCCAAATTTTATTCCCTATTTACTTTATGGGGATCTGAATACTTCGTATTATTTTTTAGGAGTTTTTTTTTGTCCTAGATTATGCATTCTTTTTCTCTCTATCAGATTTTTTTTTCTTTTGGGGGTCTTTTTTTTCACCCTTGTCTTTTTAAGTGGAACATCAGTTCAGTCTTTTTAGTAAGTTGGGAGGTTATTGATGAAGGTGAGAATTCTGTAATGGATATGAAAAATTAACTTATACGTAAGTGCTTTTAATATGATGTTTGTGGATTACTTTTTACTTTCATTAATTTTTTAAATATTGTGTTTCATAATTGTTCTTTCTTTGTCTTTGGTAGGTTTGTTTATGGGCCATGTCCACATAATGCTGAAACTCTTTCAAATGTTTTAATGGCTTGCTTATTGGACTGGAATATTGATCGCAAGATGTCGACTTTGACTGTGGACAATTGCAACACTAATGATGCAATGATTAGTATGATTTCTGACAAGGTGCCTTGCAACTCACTGATATTGGGAGGTGAGCTCTTTCATATGCGATGTCGCGCACATATTCTTAATTTAATCGTCAAGGCTGGTTTGAATGCTATTGATGGTGGTGTTGAGGCACGTTGTGATAGTGTCGATTTTTGGACTGCAACGCCAAAGAGAATTGAAAAATTTGAAGATGCTGCACGTCAACTGAAGGTTTCATGTACTAAAATGTTAGCACTTGACTGCGTTACCAGGTGGAACAGCACTTATCTCATGCTTTCTACAGCATTCTTGTATAAATCTGTGCTCGAGTAAAACAGCGTGAGTTTGCATATAAAATTCTTCCTTCTGACATTGATTGGATGTTAGCCTAAGAGATGTGTGAGAAGTTTAAATTACTTTATTCCGTAACTGAAATGTTTTCTGGGACACAGTATCCTACAGCTGACCTTTATTTTCCAAAGGTCTGTGAGATCAAATTGTTACTTGATGATTGCCTACTATCACCCATTGAAGAGATAAGTACAATGGCAACCAATATGGTAGACAAATTTCCCAATTATTGTTTAGTGATTCACGGAATATTAGCCATAGCAACTGTTTTGGATCCTAGATTTGAATTGAAGCGGATTGACTATTACTTTCCTTAGATTTATGGAAGTGACAGTGCGAAGGAGATTGGGAGGGCTAGAAAGATATGTTATGATTTAGTCAATGAGTACCGAGAGAAGTCTTGTGGTGAGTTGGAACCTACTTTCACTAAAGATACTCCACCCAATTCCAAGGTGGTAGACATGGCGATTGATGATCCTTTGGATGACTATGATCTATTTGTCAGTAGTACTTCCGGTGTTGATGTTGCTATGTCAGAGTTCGACTATTATTTGGAGGAGCCTGTCTTGCCTAGAGCAGTTGGTTTTTGATAAAGTATCCAATTTTGCAACAAATTGCTAGAGATATATTGGCTCTTCCCATATCAACTGTTGCTTAGGAGTCTGCTTTTGGCACTGGTGGTAGACATGTCTCTCCACTTCGCAATAGACTTCATCCTAAAACAGTGGGAGCTTTAGTTTGTGCCCAAGACTGGCTATGGTCAACCATGATGCTTAAGAGGGATCGATCAAAGAAGCCGACAAAGACGCTTAGAATGGTAAAAAAAGTAGAATAATAAATTTAATGTTTTAATGTTTTAATTTGTTTTATAAATTTCTAAAGTTTGGGTTTTATATTTCAGTTTCATTTTCAAATATGAATATGTTATTTAATTTTATGAAAACTTTAATAAAATTATTTTAATATTAATATAATTTTTAATTAATATAATTTTTTATGAATAAATGGGTAGGGTATGAATATAGTATCCTAGTGGGTATTACTCACTCCTACGCCTGCATTAAATTAAACAGGCATGGGGGTAAAGAGGGCGGTAGGTATGGGGTTGAGGGAGGCATACCCACACCCACCCTAGACAATACATTTTTAAAGATTTAATGGTTCGGTAATCGCTTGCACATAATTAAGGTAAAATTTTAAAATTAAAACAAAAATTGTCACTTAGTGCACACAATATTCAAATTTTCAAGCATTATCATTGGCGTTGAAGATAATTAGGTTTTTTTTTTTTTTGGTAAATAAAAAAAGAATATGAGGATGACTCTATCATTTTCAGGTTTTAAGTCTCATAGGCAGGAACCTCTTTCCTTAGGTCTTTCCTTAGGTATGGTAAGTTTTTATACTAATTTCTCTCAATTGGCCATACGAGGCCTACCATACAATTATCAAACCATGCCTCAATAGTTGAAGTTGGAGCAAAGTCTAAGGTAAGGCAATGAGAATCGAATCCGAATAGATAAAGGGGAGAAGTCTAGTAAAGGAACCCACACTTACTAACCTATCCACCTATGTGGGTGTGTTAAAGATAACGTTTTGGTCTTATATACGTGACTACTTTTAAATTTTTAGTTATCATAAGAGATTACCTTTATTGAAATGTAAGTATATCTATTGTTAATTTAATGATCAGGTACAAAACTTTAGATTAATTAACTAAAAAGGAAAAGACGTTGAAGGACCAATCCATTAAATGGCAATAGTATAGGGACTAACATCGCCAAAATGAATGGCTATATAGGTGATGAAAAATAAATGGCCTTAGATGGTATTGCTCATCGATCAAATCATTACTTTCACGCATGATGATGTAAGAAAATAATAATAATAATAATAATAAATAAAATCCCTCTACTTTATCGAAGTGACAGTTCTCACCTTGATACAAGTAATTTCTCTTGTTTTCAATAATTTTTCAACCGGCCGCTACACTTTGTTGTCATTATCTTTACTACAATTAAAGGAAGGGAAGTGTCATTCGTCCACGCTTTTAAAGGCATTGCGTGGCTTTTTAGTGCTCATCTCGTCAATTTTTTTGCCCCCTAAGCGGCATGCGTAGAAAAGTGTGCTCTCCAATTCGTTCTCTTAAAAATGTAAAATTAAAATAAATTTCTAAAAACTATTTAAAATATTAGAAAAAAACACAGATTCCGGTGGTGTGACTTGTAAGGGACTTTTGGTTAGATGAGATTGAGAGAATTTAATGGCCCTAAAATTTTCTTTATTCTAAATTTAAAATTTTTATATCAATTTTTATCTTTTTCTGAAAAAGTTTTTTATCTTTTCTGAAAAAGTTTTTGTTTTTTCTGAAAAATCAACACAAATTTATTATTGACACTTAAAATTTACAATTCAAACTTATTTACTAAACGGATCCTTAAAGTTGTTTGTGAATTTATTCTTCCTCTTTTTTAATCGTAGGTAATTTTGATGAATTACGTAAATTTTTGCATTCTCTTTCTTTTCCATCGGGGTTTTTTTATTTTTATTTATTTATTTATTTATTTTTCGAATATGTGGTTTCATTTTCGGATGGAATTTTGATTACTCAACTTCAAAATCTGCAAATCTATATCTCATTCTCTCTCTCTTTCATTTTCAAAACACTCAAAACTTTAAAAAGTCCATAACTTTCTTATTTCAATTGAAATAAGATGATTCTTGTGTCAAATTATCCACAACGATAAGATGGGTGAAATAAGATTTATTTTGCATGTTTTTTTTAAACATATTTCAAATTTTTATATTATTTTATATATCATAGATCATTTCTAATTCATATTTCAATCAAACGCATGTTTCCCAACCAACCTCCAAAATTCTATGTCCAAAAAACCCCAAACGGGTCTTTAATTCTCAGCATTTTTTTTCCCTTCAATTAGGAAAGTGGATAGGCAATCTAGCACTTATTACTGTGTTGGCACCAACAAGAAAACCTATCCGCCCCTCAACATTTATTAAAAATAAAGAAAAGAGATTACAATATTATCACTCTCAAAAAAAAAAAAAAAAAAAGAAAGAAAAAGATTACATTATTATCACTCTAAAAAAACTTAAAAAAAAAAAAAAAAGAAAGAAAAAGATTACAGTATTATTCACTCGTGAAGAAGAATAAAATTATGGCTAAAAACAGAGCTGGAAACCGGGGGGGGGGGGGGAGGGGTGCGAGTGGGGCGGTCGTCCTCATTGAATTTTTTTGTTATTTTAAATTTACTCTAAAAATTTTATAATTTTTACAATTTGACCCCACTAAAATAAAAAGTTTTCATATAATTCCTATTTTTCCCCATTAAAAAATTTATTATATAATTTCTACTAAAATTAGTTATATGTTTATAATTTTACCGCTTTACCTTCACTAAAACTAAAAATTCTCACTTAAGCTCACAAAAATTAAAAATTCTTACATAGCCCCCATTAAAATTTATTTTATCTTAAAAAAAATTTTTTTTGATGTATACTTTCACTAGAATATATTTCTAGCTCCGTCGCTAGGGGAAGGGCTTCAAGTGAATCCACTTAATTAGAAGCTTGTGCGTTGATAAAACCTCATTTAGTAAAACTCCCTTAATAAAGAAACAAAAATAGTAATAATAAAAGTGCATGATCGCGGCATCAAAGAAATCGATTTGACTATGTTATCTTATGCTATCATTTGTTCCTACTCACTTTATGTCCATTTAATTATATCATATCATGTCAATTAAATGTTATGGTAATTGAGATATTCATATCACATTAATTATTAAGGTAAACTACCTTTTTTTTTTTGTTTTTTTTTTTTGGGAAAATGTGAAATAACACTTTTGGGTAGAATTAAAAGAAATAAGTTGAATCACTCTCCATCCCCTGTTGTTGGTAGAATTAGCAGCTTCTATGTATGACAGTTCTTTCTCAGCATATAATTAATTAGCTGCTCCATTAGTTGTTGAATGAGGTGAACTGGGGGTTAAATTATTTAGATTTTTAATTGGGATTTTCTTTAATGAATATATAAATAAGTAATCTTCAGACAAAGTAAATTTTATAAGATGGTGCACATTGTTATTCAAATCCTAGTTGTGCTGATCCAAAGCTTCATCTTCGGTCTGGTCTGTATAATGATTGTAAGTGATAAGAAAAGTTTAATTTCATAATTATTAGTAGTTTGAATTATGAATTTATTTGTAATCAGTTAATGCACAGTTATTTAACAGATTTTATTAGATTAAAATCATATTTTAAATTCAGATACGATGAATGGAAATACTAATTGTTTTTCTCTCAATTTCTATGTAGGGAGTACAAGTAAAAAAGAAAAAAAAATCAAAACTGAGTTGTCCAACACATCAATATAAAAGAACACATGCATAAAAAACTATAACAATTTGACAGTAAGAGCGTTATTCAAAGTGACACCAAAGTGATAAAAATCTCTGTATTAAGAAATAGGTATTCGACAATGAGATGGAGGGATTATGGCCATCTCGTAGAAATCTTCGTCTTCAACTGCGTCTTCAGTTACTCGGACCCTGCCTTCAAATTTCCTGCTCTCAAGAATCATATCCGACAAAGGAATATGGTTGATATCTAACCTCTTGAGATGTGGCGTTGCACCTTCCACCACTTTCTGTTCGTCAAATTGTTTTAAAATTAAAGTCAAGGAAACCCGCCAGCAGAGTTCACCAACTAGTATCAAGAAAATATAAGGTTCAAGTTTTGTAACTTTTTAACAACACTATTTCCTGCTGTCTTAGAGCGGGGAAAAAAAAAAAATGAAAAAGAAAAAGAAAAGAAAGAAAGAGTAGATACGTATTACCTCTGAATAATAGAATGATACAGGGACAATTTTTTAAAGATATAATTGAGCTACCTCTAGCGCGTTAACATGAAGTCATCGGTGCGATCAACATTGAATAGCCACCTTGTAGTAATGACTCAAAGGTCATGCAAAAATGTTGAGAAAAGAGATGGATGGAACGTGGCGCACCTTGTAGAAATCTTTTCCAATTCGGTGTTCATTTACTCTTAGCCTGTCCACGAATTCCCTGCTCATGCGTAAAACATTCAGTTCACGGAGGGTGGTCACATATTTCAGCCCATCGGGAATCATCTTCACTTCTGGAATATGTTCAATATCCAATCTCTTGAGTTTTGGCATTGCACCATTCTCCACTTCCCACTCCTTTAGGTGAAACAATGCATGCAGTGTAAGAATCTCCAGCTTATGGAACCCATCAACCGAGAACACCAATTTATACCCACTCTAACCTTGTGAGGAGTGCCCGTAGGCCAACCGGAGAATTCTCAAGTTTGGCAGCTTTTCCAGAACTGCTATTTTGTCCTGAGTTAATGGGCAATTCTCCAAATCCAATTTCGCAAGACTTTTTGGAAGAAACAAAAGATTTTCGTGGGATTTTCTAAGCAGGGCAATCAAAGAGAGAGATGAAGCTGAATCGAAATGTAAAAGCATAATGCTCGACATTCTTCTTCTTCAACAACCACTCCAGCAGAAGCCGACATTGGAACAGAAAGAAAGCCACTTCGTTGACCAACATTTTCCTAATTGTTTTGACACTAGTCCTGGAAATGGAAACGCCATTGCTGGACTTGCAAATGGCGATAAGGAAACGGACCTAACAACGATTGTCGAGAAGTTGGTGGCGGGAAAGCCGTTGCCGGAGAAAGGGAAGCTGCTGCAGGCAGTGATGGAAGCAGGGCCACTCTTGCAGACACTTCTCCTGGCTGGTCCTCTCCCTCAATGGCAGCACCCGCCTCCTCGCATCAACTCCATAGAGATCCCTTCACTGGTTGTTTCTCCGCCCTCGACGCAGAGTTTTCTCCGCCAAGAATCCTGTTTCGGTCACAAGAGAAGCCTACCACAATCTGTTGACTCTGTTTTTAACTCGATTACGAAGTACCTTAAAAAATAAAATTAAATTAAAGAAAAAAAAAAAAAAAAAAAAAAACGGTTCTCTCTACTGAGGCATAAGTGAATTTTCCTTAAATTTCTTGTCAGTCAAATCCTTTCATGTAAAACATCCAAAGGATTCAGCATGAAGTGGATGCTCTCATTTTATTTATTTATTTTTTTTTTATTTTTTATTTTTGGGTCATAAGTTTACCTAACTTATGTAGCTTGACAGCTTGAGGACTAAAAATGTCTTTTCCCGTTATCTGTATATGCTCTATCAAATGTGAATATGAGGTAAAAAGGGGCATCAATTCTCCCGTTTATTACTTGGGAATCTGTCCCATATGGTTTTACCAATATCAAGTCTGGTAATTTTACTGATCATGCAATGTCTTCTTGTTATCTTTTTGCTTTTTCCTGGTTAGTTAAAATAGTACATGTTAGATACTTAGTATGACTTTGGCTAGATATTAGAAATTCTCATAAATCCAGAAAAATATGTTCCAAATGACCAAAAAAAAAAAAAAAAAGGCTCATGCTGTCACAATTGCACCCCAAACTTGTTACCTTTTGAAACTTGCTATAATTTTGACAATTTACTCTATAAACATTCTAAATTTTTGTAATATGACATGTTAAAAAAAAGGTTTTAACTTCATATGAGGAGTGAAGGTTTTTTGTCACCAATTTATTAGAAAATTAGGCAAAATGTAAAAGAAAAGATGCCTTTTAATAATCTGAAATTAGACTATCATGTAAAAGATACCAACTAAATTATATTCAACCGGTTATATATAGTAGAGAAGGTATGGGTGACGACACTCGAGCTTTTCTTAATGATTAAATATATATAGCTTTATTGGTGAAAGAGGTATAAAAAGGTTGCATGATATATATATATATATATATATATATGTACATACGTTGGAGGATGACAGATGTGTATTGGGTGACTACCTAGTTGATTGCTTGAGACGAGCAGCTTTTTGGAAGAATGGCAAATCCCATTACATGTGAAAGAAGTCATGGATTAAAAAGCCCATTTGAGTGGAATCAAACAAAGCTAGAATCGGTGGATAAAATATGTGTATGCTTACAGTAGCTTTTAAGGGCCAACTTGTTTAACTCAAAGGCCAACCCACCACTTCATTCACGGCTATATAGGGACCTTCTTGGGTGTGAAATAGGGGCAGAAGGTTGGTGAGATGGAATGAGAAGAAAAACTAAGAAGCAAGGGGGAAAGATGGTACAAAGATTGTGAGAGTGATCTATTAAAAAACGTTCAGTACTAAAACAAATAAATTGATAGAGTTCCGTTTATGTAACAATTTCACAAAAATAGTCTATAGAAACACATAAAATGTAACAATATAACGAAAAATATTAGTAAGTGGTTTTGAGTTATCAACCTATGTAGCATATGAGTTATTATTTTTTTATCAGTAAGTGGTTAAAGTATTATCATATCACTTGATTGCTTCTACCAATAAAGAGATGACACACGAGTTCGTACTCAAAAAGTTAATATCAGCGTTGATATCCCTATCACTATTCCAATATAACTGGTTCTTCTCGATAAACTTGACATGAACGGAAGGCAGTCCATCTCCTATTATTAATGTAACGACCCGCCTAGCACAAGCCGTTACCTCACATACATACATACTTACTTTGCAAAACACAGCAGAAATTTTTTTTTTTTTTTTATACAATAGTTAACAGCAGGTAGCTTATAAAACATGTCTTAAATAATTAAAATATTCACATAATATAAGTACTAAAAATCAAAACGCGTAGCGGCTTGTCTTCCCACGATTTCACAGTACGCCCCGCCACGCTCTGCCACCTTATATCACGTATTGCTGACAGGTTGTTTACCTACAGCATAGACATCAAACTATGAGCTTTCGCTCAGTAAGCACAATTATCTAAACCGCGACATGCACGTAACCTTCTCATGCACAATCTAACTTAACATAACATGGCGTCGCATACTATCTTATAACGTCATTCATCATAGCATAACCTAACAATGCCTAGCATATGCATGGTCTAGTTATGCTCGTATTTTACTTTCTTTACTTATTCTTATCTTGCATATCTTTCTTTTGGGCCCTTACTTTAGTGTTCGTACCCGACGCGCAACTACGGAGTGGTTGGGGCGGCCAGTCCATGTCCAACTCAATTCGTAGTCCAACCCGACCTCGGACGGGTGGTACGACACTATCAAGCTTGCTTGCCTTTTTTTTTTCTTTCTTTTCTTTATCTCTTTCTTGAGCTTATTAGTCATATAAGATTTAGTAAACATGCATCGTGATGTCACATAATCTTAATTCATACTAACATTATTATCGTAACATGCTTTCTTACCTTTCATACATCATAGCAACAATTAATCATGGTATACAATTCACATATAACATGGAGACCAGCACATCACATAATAGCACAAAGCAGATAATTGGCATACACCCCTAGCATACATCTAACATACTTAGGCAAGTACCAATTAGAGCCTATGCTGTAGGCAGAGTTGTACTTACCTCTCTTACTATGTCCGACTTAGCGCTGTCCTTCATTTGGGCACAGCTGCAGGCCTTCTCCTGCTTGAATATGGACATAGGTAAGAGTTCAATCCTTGTTATGGAATGTTGGTGTCCTAACCAATATGCCTACGAAATCCTAGTTGTATGTCCCCGATATCTTACTTGGTCTCAAAAGTTATCCCATTGCTTAAGAACAATCGAATTTCGGTTATTCTTTAAGAGGCTACGTTGGATAACCTCTTAGACTAGACCCTTGATATACCGCTAGATTTTCTCAAAATCTTGGGCTTAATTCTTATGTCATAATAAATTGGGTTAAATACCATTAACCCTCATCTCTTAGCCCATTTCTAGGTTCTAGGAAATCCGTAGGGTTACGTTGGATAACCCTTATGGATTTCACTTAGTTGAATGTTGGGTTAACCAAAGTCAAAACTTGGTCAACAAATGGTCAACCATTTGGGGTCAACCCTGGGCTTTGGGGCTAAGCCCGGTAACTCGGGTACTATTCCCAGTTATGGTCCGTAGTCGGATTGATTATCAATTTTTATCATAAAAATTCTATTTTCTTACTCTTTTTGATAATTTGAGTAAGTTGGCTTTAAAATCCTTTGATCTTTTTGTAAAAATTCCTATCTTTGAAGCAAATCTTTATAACAGTCGTTTAAGGTCGAAAACTGCCTTTGGAACAATTTTCATAATTAAAAATAGCGGTTTTAAACAAAATACAGTTTTTCAAAAACTTTTGTAAAAAACTCATGTGTAGGAATTTTCGGTTCCCTGCACACCCTTCATAAAACAATGTCAGTTTAAAGATCTGTTCAGAATTTGAAAAACTTGTCTTCATAAAAGTTGTAGCTCTCGAAAAATGATAAAATTTTCGTGTTTTGCAAAAAATCCAGTTCCGCTTGTATTCGTGTCAGTTTTTGTTTGAAACCGGCTGATCCTGAAAACTGGGTCTGGGCAGATCAGCCATGGGTTTTGTAAAAACGGAGGCCATTGGAGGCTCGTTTAGGATTCTGTCCACACTGCCCCCTAGGAAAAATCCTTCCGAACAACTTTCATGTTTTGAGTTTTACCCATTTCAGCCTCTAAAGGCCTTAAATTTTCACTTTCCCGAAACTGGCTAGTCTTGGATCCGAACTGGCAGTTTTGGTGGTTACGTCCGGTTTACGTCCTATTTCACGAAATCTACCTTGACCGACCACTTCGGGAGCCTAATAAACAAACACATAGCGTATCTAACGTCCCACATACACCCATGAGCAGCTCCATCAGATCCATGCAAACCAAACCTGAAAGCCATAAATCCTAGGTTTACAAGGTTCTAACTTTTTGCATACCACACGTACAAGCACCAATCATTCACCCTTAATCTAGCATACCATTATGCACTGCCTTAGGGCAGATTTTTGAACCAAATCAGGGGACACACAACCCTAAACATCTAGCATGAAATTCATCAACTAACAAGCACAAAACAAGCAAGAAATTAAGCCATACACCCTTAGCACCTAATCATGCACATATGAACCAACTTATGGCAAGAAAATTAAATGTGGACTTATGTCCTTACAAAACCGAATTGAAGCATAAATAAACTTCAAAATTGAACTCAAATTGAAGAGTTAGGGCTCAATAGTTTACCTAGACCAAAGTTAGGTTTTGGTCACAAAATTTCTCCTTCTCCCCCTAGCTCCCTTGCCCACGGCTGCACTTAGGGTTGGGACCCAAAAATTGTGGTTGATCCTTTGGTTGCTCCACTCAAAAGCCGAACACCACCACAAAGGTTTTCCCTCAAAAATTTTCAACTTTTCCTCTCCTATTCCCCTTCCTCTCACACTCGGCCACACACCCAAAGAGACCCAAAAAAATTTCTAAACTTTTCTTGGCTTTCTCCTAGCTCAAATCCGAACTCCCATGAATAAAAACCCTCAAGAAATTTTTGATTTTTTCTCCTCCCTCTCTCAATCTTGGCTGCGGATTTTCAAGGAAGAAAATGACAAGAGTTTCCCCAAATTTTCCAATTAAAATGAATAGAAGGCATGCCTATTTATAGAGGTAGAGAGAGTTTTGAGAAATTGTGAATCAACCCCAAAATTTTTAATATTTCTACATGGGGAAGATGAGGTGGCCGGCCAAGGGGTATTCTAGAGCCTTCCAAATTTTTTTTTTCCAAGCTTAATTAGGGGTTAATGACATCATTAATAAAAAGTTAGATGACATCATACACCCTTGGTCTTTGTTTGGCTTGTTTCTTCAAAAATTGTCCATTTTTGTGCCACACAGATATTTCTAATACCGTGTTTCACTAATACACAGTATTTTTATACTGTACCAAAGTACAAAAATTTATCTGTGTAAAATTGGATCATATAATTTTTTTCTTATTTTTTCGAGCCCCTTCTTACCCTTAATTTTGACTTGGTGTGCTTGATTTTCTTGGGTGATTTTACGGCTTATTCTTGCTATCTAGCTCACAAAAATATTTTTCCGCAGTATACTTCCATACTGCTTTTCAACATATCGCAAAGTCAACCTTTTGACTTTTCTTAGTCAAACTTTGACTTTCTTGGTCAAAGTTGACTTTTCGGTCAAACTTTTGACTGTTGTAAAATTATGTACTTTTCCGTCCCTTTCGACTCAAAAGGTCCGTTTCTAGGCTAAATAATCAGTTTTGAGTCTTATTGACCCATAAGAACTCACCAATTCTAACAAAAACTCTAAATCGAGCTTTTCAGGAATAACTTCATAATGTAAAAATTTATTTCTTAAAAAGGAAATATGAACATCGAAAAATTGGATATTACAATTAATCTAAATTCCTGACTCCTGGGAATTGTATCCTTCCTTGACAAGACATTATTCCCATTTTACTCTTTGACTAAGTACTTACTTATTGTCTCGTCTCTTGGCACAACCAACAAGTATATTTATGATTTCTCATACCTTCATAGTTCTTATTTTTGTTATAATCTTCTTATTACTTTTGCATGCATTCATATTTACAATATTCTATTCCATCATTCATCTTCCCGTATTTTAATATTTAAATTTGATTATCCTTCTGATGATGAATCATCTATTTAACTTACACATTTGATTAACCACTTGTTGTTGTTGTTGTTATACTACTACTAGCATTATTGTTATTATTATCATCATCATTATTTTAATTGTTCTTGTTATTATCTTTACGTTTTTCATCATCATCATCACTATTGTTGTCGTTGTTATTATCCTTATGTTTTTCTTAAAATATTGTCCTCCTTATAATATATCTTTATGTTGAACTAAGAATTTTTAATGTGACTAGACACTCCCATATAGTGCATTGGACACAAGTGCAAACGACCAACTGACCTTATTTTCCAAGCACCTAAACGACAAGAAGTTAGGCTCTGTGATGACAAATACGTTTGAAACACACTAATAATCAAGACTAATCTTCTTGATAAATTGATGAAATACCTAAATTAAGTAAAATAGCAAACTGCAACATTTATCTTACTTTGATTATTTATCCACCAACTTATTTGGTCACTTTTTCTATACATATATTTGGATTGTTCCTACAAATATTTCGTTCATCGGTTATTCTTTTTTTTTTTTTTTTTTTTTGGCAACATTCAACTATGAAAATTTAATTATGGATCATTTACTTGTTTATTTTGTACTAATCGAATATCTGACCATTTTGAGGAATTATTCTCGCTTTGATTATTTACTCACTAGCATACCTTTAATACTATCTACTTCACTCTTGACGTAAGCTTAGCTCCTTAATAATAAAATATCAGTAGTCGTGGATTATTTTAGCTTTTCTTACTATCATTATACACAATTTCTACCGTACTCTAATTTTAAATAAAATTATCATGACATAATTATCTTGTATAATTTTGAATCATCATTGACCAGTGTCCTGACTAATTTCATAGGACCAGTGCTAACTCATTTAGGGGTAGTAATTCGTGTCGCGTGTCAGGTTCGTGTCGTATTAGAGTCATGTCGAAATTTTTTTCTCCGGACCTGAACACGACCCGCGACCAAAAAACGACTTAAAACCATGACACGAACACGACACGAACCCATAACGGGTTGACCGACACGAACCGAACTTGACTTGCGACACAAAATTGACACACAACACGAACAACACGAAATTAACATGCGACACGAAATTCAACCTACGACACGAAATCAACCCGAAATTGACTCAAAATTGAAAATTGACATAAAATTGACACGAAATTGACACGAAACTGACACGAAAATTGACACGAACATTGACCCGAAATTGACACGAAAAAAAAACGTATCGTGTTTGGGTTCTGTGGGTTCAACCCGAACACGACCCGTTCTTTTCCATGTCAATTTCGGATGACCCGAAATTGACCCGACACCTATTTTTCCTAACCCGAAGCCGCGAAATTCGTATCATTTTCGAATCGTATTATCGTGTCGCGACTCGTATTGCCACCCCTAAACTCATCCCATTGATCAGTGCCAACTCATCTTATTGACCAGTGTCTTCAACATTGTATACATGTCACTTAATTCCTTGATGCTCCCCTCCATCAAAATTGTGTCGTGTCAGCATGGCTCCCAACATTCACTCACCATGCGTCGTCTCTAAAGTCCAGCCAACGTCCTTTGTAGGAACATGGTCCCAGTCTCGGAACATGGTGCCATTCTCGTTACCTCGTGCAAAATTTTCAATTTTAGTTCTTTTTCATTTCTTATAATTTTACTTAAATTTTTCAATTTTTTAATTTAAACACTTGCCTTTTTTTTTTTTTTTTTTTTTTTTTTTTTTCCATTTTTACTGACATTTGTTTTCGTAAATCCAAAACTTCGATATTTTCTCTTAAATAAAAATAATACAATTATCAGGCAAAAAAAAAAAAAAAACACAATATTGAAAGTCAATCATATTTACTAAAAAAAGGACATTTTGAATTGTTCTCTTTGAAAAAGATAAAAAAACAATCGTTTAATTGTTAAATTAACTTTTTAATTATCTGATTTTTAAGTGTCTACTTACAAATTTACAAAGTGCACATAGAACTACTCCTAATTATTGCTCAAACCGCTAAAAAATTAATCAGAATAATAGTTCTTACCGTGATAGTAAAAATCGGGATCTCTTGAATTGAAATTCCCAAAAAAACAAAAAAAAATGGAAACCATACAAATTTTTGGGATTTTTTGCCTTCACAAGATACAGGGAACTTTAGACAAATGCCACAACATTACGCGTTGGATTGATTTTACCACACAAGCTCTTGTAAGAAATGTCACATTACATCATAAATATTTATTTATTTAATTATTTTAAAATATGAATAGTAATTTTTAATTGATATACTTATGTATCCACCTAATTACTTATTAGGAACCACCTCATTACGAACTTGTAACCACCTGGTTATAGTTATAAGTTGGTTTCTGTTGGTGGGTTTCCATTCGATACCTTCCGTTACCAGCAAGTAACTAGTTAGTCACCAAATGGTAATCGATTGACTACCGACTGCCGAAAGATTTCCGATCAGTAACCACTATCTCTAGCGGGTATCCTGTTGGTTACCGAATAGTTACCAGCCGGTGACCAAGTAGTTACCAACCGGAAACTTGATAACCCATTGGATTCCAATTGGTAACCGGCTAGAAACTTCCATTTTCGCCGTATTTTTCGGGTTCCATAATCGGAATATTAGAACAAAACACCAGTTTTATCACTAAATCCACCGAATCTAATAAACAAACCCAAAATTTTCCAAAAAAAAAAAGCAACAAATATTTACTTAAAAATCAAAATCTAAATCCAAAAGAAAAGGTTGCTGGTTCCGATATCCATGATGGCGGCGGCATGGGGTTGTTCCGACGGACTGAAGCAATGGGTGGCATCGGCTCTCTGCAACTCGCGGCGAGATCAATGGCGAGGCGTGGTCTCTGACTTTTTCCGGCGAGGTCGAGATCGGGGCTGGGTCCTAGGCGACGGTGATCGGGAGATCTCGGGGAGATCAGTGAATTCGTCAGCCTTGCTAGGGATGATGTCGTCATAGAAACGGAGGCACGAGGAGAAGATCGGGAACCGGCACAAGGGCGGATCTGGATCTTGCACGAAGGAGAACGGATCTCCGGCGACTACTGTAGCGAGATTGAGAGATCGGAGAACCTCCTGGAGAGGAGGGGCAGATTGGGATCTGCCGTGAAAGAGAACGAATCTCCGATGACGGCGGCGGCGAGATCACGAGATCTCGAGGAGATCGGAGAACCGCCGGAGACTAGGGGCGGATCGGGATCCGGCGTGAAAGAGATCAAATCTCCGACAACTGCGGCGGCGAGATCGGAGAACCTCAAGGAGACGAGAGGCGGACGGCGACATGACGACGGAACTAGCGCCGGAGATCGGAGTGTGAGGAGAGAGAGACGGGGTGGAGAAAGAGAGAGAAAGAGTGAGAGAGTGCTGAAATAGAGATGAAAGAGAAAGTGGAAAAATTATATCTTTTAGTTTTTAATTTTAAAATTTTAATTACTATAATTATGATGTCATCACTTTGGTAATTATTAAAAGAGTTTTTGTGATTGTGGTAAATATTAATCCACACCTTATTTTAATGACATCATCCCTAATTATTACCAAGAAATATTTTGGACTAGGTTACATACACTATCCTCACTTTCTTCATGAAGAAAGTAGTTCAACAATGAAAAAAAAAAAAAGAAAAATTCTATTATAGGTATTAACCTTTTCCCTGTTGGTAGGAACAATAGTTATAGTTAGATGAATTTTTTAATGACGTGGTCTATGGATTCATGTGATAAATTTAAAACGTGTAGTACAAAATTACTCTTAACCATAAATTAAAACGTTGAAAAATTAATCAGATGAATGAAATTACAGTTCATATCATTGATAAAAAATGAAAAATTTCTAATGTAAAAATATCCATAAAAATGATCCAAAAACGATTAGATTTTAGGTTCTAGATTTTTAAATAATTATTTGGGAGTTAGCACTTTACCTATCATATATTTAAAATTTAAACTTAAATAGATAAGAGAACAAATCTCTAACATGAATAATGGTTGCATGTGAAGCGGAACAATAAATTACTTGACAATCCTCACTCAAAATTTAAAAAAAAAGAAGAAACAAAGTAGCACAAAAATTAGAGAAGGTTAAAAAAAGACAATAAATGTGATTTATTTTTATATTTAGATAAATATATGACGGATTACCCTTTTTATTTTTATATTTGTTTATATATATATATATATATATCTTTTGTTAATAGGTTTAAAATAGATCCATTTTTTTATCCATGCCTTAAAAAAAAAACCCCCAAAATCTATTTTAAACTTACAAGAAAAAGAAAAGCTAAGTCAGGTGTCAGGCATGATGAACAGTTACAAAAGTCTACCTCAAATTCCTTCCTTCCTTTTTCATTTTAGTTTATTTTGGTTTTTTCTAATACTATGTTTTGGGGTAGCTCGTAGTTATTTTGAATAAAGGACGAATTGAGTAATCACAATAATACAACTATAAAAGGAAAAAAAAAAAACTTTTGAGATTCATTAAATTAAAAAAAATCAGAAAAAAAATAAAACATCCTACATGTCATAAATACAATAACAGCCCCAATATAAAAGAATCAATCACAAAGTTAGGAAATAGTAGTACAATTAAAAGGATTCAATTTAAATTACATTAAGGATGTAAAAGGAAATCTTGCACATATTAATCACCCAAGTCTATTAATAACATAAATCAATATAGTATAATAACATTAAGGAAATAAAGAGAAATATTTTGGTAGTTAAAAAATTTCACATCCTTCTTAAGATATTGTGTTGTCTAATAATAACAATAATAATAAGTATAATACTAAAAGTACCTTAAGTGGAATGTTTTGTTTTTAATCTACTGTAAAACAATGAAGTGGAAAAGAATCTAATACATAAATTCTTTGTTTTATTGACAATTATATTATTGCGAGATTGTAAACTGGACTTGATTAAGTTGTTTTTGTATTTTTCAATTATAAATCACTTTTACTTATATTATGCGTTTATATATACATTACTTTATTATTAAAGATAGATCAATTTAGGTATTATCTAGTTCTTTTTCATTCCCTATAATTTTCATTGAATTTTTTTTTTTTTCAATTTTCTAAGGCAAACATTTGTCCCTTTTTTTCATTTTTACTAACATATATTTTCGTAAATCCAAACTCTCCATATTTTCATCAACATCAACATTTTTATCCTTGAATAAAAGTAATACAATTATCAAGCAAAACAAAAAAAAATGCAATATTGATAGTCAAACAGATTTATTAAAAAAAAAAAAAAAGGCAACTTTAAATTGCTCTTTTGAACAAAGGCAAAAATAATTATTTAACTGTTGAATTTACTTTTTCACTATATGATTTCTAAGTTTCTACGCTACAAATTTATACTGCGTGCACATAGAACTACTTTTATTGCTCAAATTAAAAAATTTATTGAACGTTTAGAGTAACAGTTCCTATCACGGTAAGAAAAATAGGGGTTCCGAGCATTGAAATTCCAAATAAATTAAAATAAAATCAAAACCATACAAATTTTTGGGTCTTTTTTGCAAGAAATATTTTGGGCTACGCTACAGACACTATCCTCACTTTCTTCATCAAGAAAGTAGTTCAATAATGGGGGGGAAAAATCTATATTAAGTACTATCCTCTTCAATATTGATAGGAATTATAATTTTAGTTAAATGAAATTTTCAATGATATGGGTCTACGGGTTCATGTGATAAATTTACAACGTGCAGTACAAAATTACTCTTAACCATAAATTAAAACATTGAAAAATTGATCAAGTAATTGAAATTACAGTTTATATCGTTAATGAAAAAATGACAAATTCTAATACAAAAATATGTATAAAAATGATCCAAAAAATGATTTAGATGTTAGGTTCTACAGTTTTATATTTAATTATTTGGGAGTTAGCACTTTACCCACCATACATTTTAAAAAATTAAACTTAAATAGATAAGTGAATAAATATCTAACATGAATAGTGGTTGCATTTGGACCGGAAAAATAAATTCATACTTGACAATTCTCCCTCAAAGTTTTTAAAAAGAAGAAATAAAGTAGCACAAAAATCAGAGAATGTTAAAAATAGACCATTAATGTGTGATTCAACTTTATTGTTACATAAATATATGACGGACTACCCCTATTTATTTTTATATTTGTTTCTTTTTATTTATACATATATTTTTTGCCAAAAAGTTTAAAATAGATCCTTTCTCTATCCATGCCTCAAAAAAAAAAAAAAAAAAAAAAAAAATCCAAATCTACTTTAAACTTACAAGAAAAAAGAACTAATTAAGTTAGGTGATTACAAAAGTCCACGTCGAATACATAATTTTTGAATATTTAGGTTATTGTTTTCTTCCCTAATTGTTATTATTTTCTTTTTGTTTTTGGATTTTTATGTTTTGGATTTGGAGGTTGTTTTCCTTGTCTTTTTCAACAAAGTTTTTGCCAATCTTTTTTTTTTCCCCTTAAATGACATGATTAAAAATGACTGGAAGCCCTCAACCTAACAATCAAAACATAATTATGCTAGAACACCAAGTATATATAATCTCAAACTTTTTAAATACCAACCCTTGTAGTATTTGAGTGGTAATTTCTTAATCCGTAAGTTTATAAATAACTTCATATCAATCAAAGATAAAAAATAACACATACCAACGAAAAATTATTTTCACATGGTATTTACAAGTGAAATTAGTATTAGCGTCATTAACATTTTCCTTTTGAGATTAGAAGCTCATTTGCACGTGCCAGCCCGCCGTTTATAACAGGGCAAAAGTTGCCGGTTGAAGTGGAATAATTTTTATTTTTTTCTCCTCTTTTATTTTATTTTATTTTATTTTTTTGAAGAGGAATAATTTGGCTCCCCAACTTTTTCCACCTCAGGTTTCACATTTTCTCCTCTCAACACTTTTGGTCCATGTGTACACACAGTCTGTTTGTATAAAGATAATCCCCTCGGCATCTTGGCCTTTCTATATATATAGCTTTTGGCGTTTTCTGTTCGTTTTTATCTCCCAGGAATGAACGGAAAAGCAAAGGAGAGAACACAAACAAAAGGAGAACAACCAAACACAGTACAACAAAGTACCTCTCAGTTTTTGCAAAGAAAAGCTGGCATTAATGGAAGATCAATGTTGTCCTTTTAACTGGGATTTCTGCTCCTTTGAAGAAGAGGTTATTTAGAGCCTTTTAATTTTTAATTTTTAATTTTTAAGTTTTCTATTTGTTTAATTCTGTACTCGTTGCTTCATTAGGAGTAAAGGGTCTTGAGATTAAATTTTTTCTTTTTCCTTGGAACTGCAGGGAATGGAAGAGCTTTGGTTTTCTCTTCTATGCCGGACCTCGGAATTGGAGACAAAAGTTGCATCAGCCAAAGAGGAGATCACAAAGAAAGAAGATGAGCTTGTTCATCTCAAGGATTTCCTTAGCAGAGCAATCAAAGAGCGAGATGAAGCCGAATCGAAATGTCAAAGCATAATGCTCGACATTCATGTTCTTCAACAACAACTCCAGCACAAACCGACATTGGAACAAAAAGAGAGCCACTTTGTTGACCAACATTTTCCTAATTCTCTTGACACTCGTCATGGAAATGGAAACACCATCGCTGGACACGCGAATGGCGATAAGGAAACGGACCTGCCACCAAGTGTCGAGAAGTTGGTGGCGGGAAAGCCGTTGCCGGAGAAAGGGAAGCTGCTGCAGGCAGTGATGGAAGCAGGGCCACTCTTGCAGACCCTTCTCCTGGCTGGTCCTCTCCCTCAATGGCAGCACCCGCCTCCTCGCATCGACTCCATAGAGATCCCTTCGGTGGTCATTTCTCCGCGTTCGACGCGGAGTTTTCTCCGCCAAGACTCTTGTTTCAGTCACAAGAGAAGCCTACCACACTCTGTTGACTCTGTTTTTTACTCGAACACAAAATACCAGAAGGTTCTCTACTGAGGCATAAGTGCATTTTACTTAAATTTCTTGTCAGTCCACTCTACTTTCATGTAAAACATCCAAAGGATTCAGCATGAAGTGGATTTTTTTGTGTTTTTTTTTTTTTTTTTTTGGGTCATCAGTTTAGAATTTAGAATGCTTTATATTGGAGATCAAAATCCTAACTTATGTAGCTTGTTAGCTGGAAGACTAGAAATGTTCTTTCCCGTATCTGTACCTGCTCTATCAAATGTGAATATATGAGGTAAAAAGGGGTATAAATTCTCCTTTTTATTCATTAGGAATCTGTTATGTATGGATTTTCCAATTTCAAGTATGATAATTATACTAATCATGCACCGTCTTCTTGTTATCTTTTTGCCTTCTTCTTATTTTTACTTTTTTTTTTTTTTTTTTTTTTTCTGGTGGGTTAAAGTGGTACATGTAATGATAGTGAATATGACTTTGGCTGGACATTAAAAATTTTCATAGACCTAGAAAAATATGTTCCAAAAAAAAAAAAAAAAAACTGGCTCATAGCAAGCTGCCACTGTTACACCCCAAATTTGTAACCCTTTGAAACTCGCTACATGACTCTAATTTTGACAATTTACACTCTGAACATTCAAGTTTTTGTAATATGATCTATTAAAAAAATTGTTCCGACTTAACATGAGAAATATGTAGGCTTTTTTGTCACAAATTTAATAGAAAGTTAAGTAAAACGAGGTACATTACTGTAATTTAGAAAGCTCATTGTGTGAATTATCAAAATCAAAATTTTGGAAGACAAGTTGCAAAAAGATGACTAATTTAGAGGCAATGCTAAATACCCGATTGAATAATGGACGAATGGAGTTCACTCCACATGATGAAATAGAATTGTGGGTGTTGCTTTCTGTGAACCGATACAAAGACATGAAAACGTATGTTATATGCTTAACAAGCGTAAAAAACATGCCAACAGGGCCCCACACAATATGTGCACCCAATTTTTTTCTTTTAAACACTTTTTCCATTCCTCACTAACAGGATTTTTCATTTTGGGACCCACACACACACATATATGTATGCATGTGCATAGGTCTAGCTATTATGTGCTGAGCAAGAGCAAGTGTTCACCGCAAAAACAGAACCAAATCAAGAACAAAACAAATAGACTGAAAAAAACAGTCAAGAACCAAGGGGCTGTTTGGCGTAACAATTCAAACCTTACAATTACAATCCAATTTTTGTGTTTTTTTCATAGCTTAACTAATACAGTTTTATAACTCAAACTTTAAAAATCCATAACTTTACATTTATAAGTCTAAATGAGATGGTTTTTTTTTTTAAATTGTATAGAATTTTGAGACGAATGAAATAAGTTTCATCTTGATTTTTTTTTTCCCAAATACATTTCAAGTTTTTATATTTTTTTAATTCCAGCAATTCAAATACCTCAATAAATGCACAATCAATTCAAACCCAAATTCTACTATCCAAACCTTAGCATCAAACACATGCCAAATGATGGCTCTGAAAACATTTCAAAAGACGTATGCATTCGAAGAAATAAGGTTTAGAACAAGATCCTAATTAGAACCCTAGTTACATGCCTCACTCTTACATGCACAAACAGAAAGAATTCAAAGTAATACAAAATGACTAAACTATACCAGTTTAGGAACACTCTGTAGTCATTGCAAATGTTTTCTGACGGCTCTACTATTTTGAATATAACCGTGTAGAAGTCTTTCCTTTCGTTTCCGTCTTCATTTGCTATAAACTTGTCTCAAGATCCCTCCACATTGAAGCCATATTTAATTCACCGAAATATTTTAGGCCCTTGGGAATGCCTTCAATATTTGCAAACCAATTGATCCAATCTCTTGAGATTCGGCATTGCACCTTCCACCATTTCCCATTCCTCTAATCTGTATAAGATTCTAATTGTGTGCGAACATCCAATCTCTTCGAGAACCGCATGAATAAGGCCAAGGCAATAACAAAATTTCCAAAAAAGACAAGATGATGTCCTTTGTAGGAACATGGTCCGTTATAATTTTGATTCATAACTAGCCCCACTTAGCCTCCAATATCTCAAGTGGATTAAATTTAGTATTTACTCTCAAAGATTTATCTGTAAGGAATTTGTCCTAACTAAAATTAAGTTTCAATACTCTTTAACAAGATGTTATTTCTTACCCGAATATCCGTGTCATATCAATACTTTCCGAATATCACATTTTTATCAAAATATCCGATATATAAGGATATTTCTACGGATATATATATCCGCTAAATGTTTATTGATGTTTGTAAATATAAAAATTTCGAGAAAAGACTAATAAAGGAAATAAAGAGGAAATTTTCAGTAGTTAAAAAATTTCACATCCTTCTCTTTTAAGATATTGTATTGTCTAATAATAACAACAACAACAATCATAATAATACCTTAATTGCAATGTATATTTTTTTTAATCTTCTGTAAAACGATGAAGTGGAAAAGAATCTAACACATAAATTCTTTGTTTTATTGACAATTATAGTATTATGACACTGTAAACTAGACTTAATTAAGTTGTTATTTTATTTTTCAATTATAAAACACTTTAACTTTTATTATGCTTGAAATGTATATATAATGTATTTATTATATATGCATTATTTTATTATAACAAATAGATCAATTTAGATATTATTTAATTCTTTTTTATTCCCTATAATTTTCATTGATTTTTTTTTTTCAATTTTCTAAGGCAAACATTTGTCCCTTTTTTCATTTTTATGACATATACTTTCGTAAATCTAGACCCTCGATATTTTCATCAACATCAACATTTTTATGCTTGAATAAAAGTAATGCAATTATAAGGGGAAAAAAAAAAAAAAGAAGCAATATTGAATGTCAAACAGATTTATTTGGAAAAAAAAAAAAAAAAAGGCAACTTTGAATTGCTTTTTTTAACAAAGGCAAAAGCAATTATTTAATTGCTGAATTTACTTTTTAACTGTATGATTTCTAAGTTTTATGTTACAAATTTATAATATGTGCACATAAAACTACTTTTATTGCTCAAATAACAAAAATAATCGAATATTTAGAGTAACAGTTCCTATCGTGGTAGGAAAAATAGGGATTCCTAACATTGAAATTTCAAATAAAATAAAATCAAAACTATACAAAATTTTGGGCCTTTTTTGCCTTTGCAAGAAATATTTTGGGCTATGCTATAGACACTATCGTCACTTTCTTTGTTAAGAAAGTAGTTCAATAATTAAAAAAAAAAAAAATCTATATTAGGCATTATCTTTTTCACTATTGGTACGAAATATAATTTTAGTTAAATGAATTTATCAATGATATGGTCTACGGGTTTATGTGATAAGTCTATAATGTGCAGTAAAAACTACTCTTAACCATAAATTAAAATGTTGAAAAATTGATCAAGTGATTGAAATTATAGTTCATGTCATTAATAAAAAAATGAAAATTTCTAATATAAAAATATTATTAAAATGATCCAAAAACAATTTAGATTTTAGGTTCTACAGTTTTATGTTAAATATTTAGGAGTTAGCACTTTACCCACCATATATTTTAAAATTAAACTTAAGTAGATAAGTGAATAGATATGACTAGTGATTGCATGTAGGGCCCAAAAATAAATTCATACTTGACAATCCTCATTCAAAGTTTTAAAAAGGAAGAAATAAAGTAGCACAAAAATCAAAGAAGATTAAAAATAGATAATTAATGTGTGATTCAACTTTATATTTAGATAAATATAGGACGGACTACCCTTATTTACTTTTATATTTGTTTATTATTATTTATACACATATTTTTTTGCTAAAAAGTTTAAAATAGATCCATTCTCTATCCATGCCTTAAAAAAAAAAAAATCTATATTAAACTTTCAAGAAAAAAGAAGAGATAAGCTAGGTGTCAGGCACGATGAACAGTTACAAAAGTCCACATTAAATTCCTTCCTTCCTTTTTATTTTATTTTATTTTATTTGGTTTTTCTAATCTTATGTGTTTGGGTGGCTCGTAGCACATTTAATAAAGGACGAATTTAGTAATCACAATAATGCATTTATAAAAGGGTAAAAAAAAAAAAAACAGCAACTTTAGAGATTCAATCAGACTAAAATAAATAAAATAAAACATAAATAAATAAATAAATAAAACATCCCACCTGTCATAAATACAATAACAGCTCCAATTTAGAAGAATCAATCACAGAATTAGGAAATACTACTACAATTAAAAGGATTCAATTTAAATTACATTAAGAATGTAAAAGGAAATTGTGCACATATTAATCACCCAAGTCTATTAATAACATAAATCAATATATATAGATACACATCACAACAGAGTTAAAGAATGCAGCAATAACATAATAAAATGAGTAAAAGAGTTTTCTAATGACTCTTCAATTTTAGTGTTGGAGATTGAGACGGAGGGAATATGGCTGACCTTGTAGAAATCTTCCCCTTCACTTGCTCTCAGTCTTTCTTCGAATTCCTTTGGCATGCGACTTACATTCAATTCACGAAGGGTGGTGACGTGTTTCAGCCCCTCAGGAATCATCCTCAGTTGAGGAATATCTTTAATATCTAATCTCTTGAGATTGGGCATTGCACCTTCCTCAACTTCCCATTCAACCAAACTGTGTAAGAAATGAAGCCTAAGAATCTCCAGCTTAGGAAACCCACCATCTGAGAACACCAATTTATACCCAACATCACCATCTTTACCACTGTACCACCGGAGTTTTCTCAAATTCGGCAGCTTTTCCAAGACCGCTATTTTGTCCTGATCACATGAGCAACCCTCCAAATGGAATTTTGTGAGGCTTTTCGGTAGAAATCTAAGATTTTCTTGGGATAACTGCCCTTTCAAACTCAGCTTAGACAATACATGACAGTGAGAAAGCAATTCCAGATTTGGGAATTCTCCAAACCTAATATGCATACGCAAGGATTGAAGGCTGCCTAGTTGAGAATGAAAGCTGAGAGAGTTGAGGACCAAGGTTACTTCTTTATCACTTGTGAAATCATCTATTTCTAAAACACGAATATTACTCAGTGGAAGGACTTCATTGTCTCTGATCAGATGCTTTGCTCTTATCCCCTTCAGAGTCACAATCTTCT